>JAJEJO010002090.1:734531-760991 GCA_020662805.1 Glaucomys volans | reverse complement strand
AAAATACAAAATAGGGCTGGGGATGTGGCTTGGTGGCTGAGTGTCCCTGAGGTCAATCCCTGGTTCCAAAAAAAAAAAAAAAAAAAATGAGCAGGCAAACATTAGCATAATTCAAGAAATTATCACTAATAAAGAGCCTAACATGCAAATAATAGAATGCATAATAAATATAAAGAGGATATTCACAAAATAATGTTCATTCCTACTAAATCAATTACTTTTCTGAAGTTTTTGGTAGAATGCCAATTTGAACAACGATTGCAGAAAACAATCTTGAAAAAAATTTCAAACTTTTAATTATGTGGGTGTATATATGTGTGTAGCCTTCGACTCAAGAATTCCTTTGCTAGGAATTTTCCTAAGGAAATAATCATGACTACAATAATAATGACTACAATGCTTTGGATGAAGACATAACAGATGTTCAATTAAGCTGATTGTTTATAAATTGAAAATATCTAAAAGAAAAACAAAAAGAGAAGCTACTGGAAGGGCTGGGCTCAGCCATACAAAACTAAAACCCGGATAGGGTGAACCTGGGCCAGTGAGGCCTGGGTGAGGGGCAAGTGAGCAATAGATCCCCTCTTCCTCCAGCCCACATCCCATGTGGGGGTGGATTTCTCCCCTGTCCAAAGCTGCCCTGCTCGGCCGGCGTTGCCTGGCAAGCTGAATCGCCATGGCTTGCTGGGAAGAAGGGGCCTGCACAGTGAATACCCCAACTTCCCCGCTTGCTCTCCATCCCTGGGTCTCACTCCCCTAAGATTTTACAGCTCAGAAAGTGCAGCATTCAGCCGGGTACAGTGGCGCACGCCTGTAATCCAAGCGACTTGGGAGGCTGAGTCAGGAGGATCATGAGTTCAAAGCCAGCCTCAGCAACTTAGTGAGGCACTAAGCAACTCAGTGAGACCCTGTCTCTAAATAAAATACAAAATAGGGCTGGGGATGTGGCTCAGTGGCCGAGTGTCCCTGAGTTCAATCCCTGGTTCCAAAAAAAAGAAAAAAGAAAGTGCAGCATTCAGTCATTGCCTCAGGGTCTGTCGCCTAGGGAACCAGTGACAACAGGGAGGTAGAGGCACAGCATTCAGACAGGACACACAGAAGCACTAGATCTGTGTCTGGAGCACAGAGCCTGCCTGATTGCAGAGGCTAGGAGGCCATTGTTTCCTTCATTTCTCTCCCACTTGGTTACATGGGCTGATGATCTGGAAGCAAGATGTATTCTGCTCAGAGCTTAGAAAAGCTCCCCTTTCCAGAGGAGAGGGTTCTTGGTGCCCTAGGTCACAATGAAGTGTGAGGGGAGGGTCCCAGCTGTGTCTGGAAGGCAGAGGGCAAGGAGTGTCTGGGTGCCTGGAGAGAGGGTAGGGGAGAGCCATGGATGGGAGGGAGATCACCAGGAGGGGCCCTGGGCTTGGAGTCGGGCCAACCTGGGTTCCAGATCAGGTCACTTAACTGCAGGTGAGAAGGTCAAATGGCATGATCTCCAAGGCACCGGAGTACTACATTAGGAAAGGGGTGACACAGAAAGCACCCACCTCCACACATGCCCTCCAATGTTCCTTCCCTCTGGAACTTCAGAAAGACCTGGCTTATGGTAAGGGAACTTCCCCAGGCAGGAGGAAGGCGTGCCAAAGAGCTCTGCCAACCCTGGCTCATCCTGGGAACCATGGACAGCACATGGGGAAGACGCCCTTGTAAGCATGGGGTAGGACTGCAGTCTGATACTGAGCTGAGGTCAAAGGCGGAAAGCAACTGTGTCGACCAACAGATGGCTGTGCTCCTTACTAGCTGAGTGACAAGGACACATTGCAAACTCCAATCCTGGGCACTATGATTAGAATGTGTCCTTGATGTTCCTGTGTTGGAAACCCCAAAATTCACATTAATGTATTTGGAGGTGGGGCCTTGGCGGTACTGAGGGCTACGTGAGGTCTACATGGGTCATGAGGCTCGGCTTTACAAGACGAGGTGGAGAGACCAAGCTAACAGACATGCTCTGTCCCACCAAGGACATGATGCCCTCTGCCACATTATTTTTAAGCACCCCTGGCTTTAAACCCAGGGTGCTTAACCACTGAGCTCTATGCCCAGCTCTTTTATTTTTCTGATTTTTGAGACAGGTCTCACAAAGTTGCTGAGTCTGGCCTCCGACTTGCAATTCTCCTGCTTCAGCCTCTCAAGTGGCTGGGATCACAGGTGTGCACCCAGCCTCCACCATGTTATGATGTAACAGGGTGCCAAACGGATGCCAGCATCAGTGCCAAGCTCTTGGACTTCCTGGTCTCCAGAACTGTAAGAAGTAAATTTCTTCTCTTTTTAAATTTCCTAGTCTCAGGCATTGTTAGAGCAAGAGGAAATGCACCCATACTTTGGGTTTTGTTTCAGATATGATTGGGATACTGGTACCTGCCTCACAGGATTGGTGTGAGGGTTTAGGACAAGAATGCAGAGTGAGTGTCTGACAATGGGCGCCATGCTATTGATTACTGTCACTCTTCGCAGTGTGTTGATAGTCCATGTAGTCAGGGCATCTGGAATACTCCTGGCCAAGTGCCACACGAGTCTTCCACCTGATGACAGTCCTAACTGAAATGGGATTCAAATCTGTTCAGTTGCTCCTCTTCTATGGGAAAAGAGGCCAGTGCCACTGGCATCCTCAGATCTTGTAAGAAAACTCAGATATTGATCATTTTTTAAAACAACTCGGGAAGGTTATTAGCAGAGCAGCAGGTTGTTGGGTGAGGAGATTGATCAGCGCAGCACAAGGTTAGAGGATAAAGCTTGCTGTTCCTGGCTGCAGCGAGTCTCTGAATCTGGGCACTTCATAGCCTCCTCATGAGAAAGAACGCCTGCAGGTCCAGGGCATAGGAGTCTGCTTTCTGCAGTTGCGGGAAAAGGAGGACCATTTTCTTTTTCTTACTGAGAATTTTCCCCACTGGTAGATGGGAGCGCTTACCTTTCAAGGTTGAACACTGGGATTTCATTAGTTTGTGCTGAGAGAAAAGGCCGACCTGAGAATCCCAAACAAAACACGGAGAGGGGAGGGGAAGGATGGACAGCCAGGACAGAGGGCACACGACACTCCGATGTCCACACAGGGCGCCTTGAAGGCACCCAGCAGTCATCTCTTCAGCCGCCCTGGTTCCTCTGCCCAGGTTCCCTCTCCCAGCACCTTTGCAAAGTGGATTCAGTTGGATTCCAATCTGAGAGCACCTACTCCCCTCAGGAACCCAGGTGTTTGATACAGTCAGACCCGACCACCACCATAGGACTAGAATTGTTGGGGACAGAGGCGCCCACACCAGCCAACAGGCCTGTGCTTGGAGAGGGAACAGAGAGGCCACCAGGGATAGACTCAGGATACAAGGACTCAAGTGTCCTGTGCCCTGAAGGGGCCCAGAGACGGGTAGGGAGGTGCGGGCTTCCTGGGTTGAACCCCGGCCTTTGCACTCCACGTACAAACTTTGTCACTTCATGCCCCTGGGCCTCAGTTTCTTCACCTAATAACTGTCCCACCTCCTTGAGCTGTCATGTCTATAACATGGTGCCAGGGACAGTCAGGGCTCAATAAGTTTGAGCTACTATCCTCTCAACGCTGACTGGACCTCAGAGCTTCAGCCTCTCTGAAGTGAAAGTGAGCTTCCAGCCAAAGGGCTCTAGATGGTTCCAGATCTGAGCCCTCATTGCATACGCTTGGCATCACGCACAGCAATTTCCTTCCCAGGTGGGGTCCTCAGTCTTCTGCCAGGCCCCTCCCCTGCGCAGCTCCATCCTCCTCACCTCCCTTGGGCCTTATCCAAGTACCCTGGGGATCCCTTTGGCAGGGGGCGGGGCAAGATCCAAAGATTGGACCATGAGTCCACCGGCCCTCAGACCCTCTCCTAACTCTTTTGCACTTGGTTGGGGTCTGTATCAGAGTGACCAGGCTCAGGGGCTTTGCCATCTTCCCAGAAGTAGAGGAAGTTGTGTTAAAGTCTTCTCGGTTCAGAAAACACAGGATTCTGGGTGACTTATTCAGCAACCCAGGGTTTGCCCCTAAGAACCCGGCATCATGGCGAGGTCCCTGGGGGTAGCAGATGAGGTGGGGAGACGTGGTGTCAGCTTGGGTAGCCCCCAGCAGCTTCCTACCTGGGCAGAATTAGGCAACAAGGCTGACTTGAACCATAGAACCATCTTTATTGTCAGTAAGAAAGAGTGACATTTTGGAGATGATCAGCTAAAAAAGAGGCTGGGTCATTGTATTAAAAAATATAAAAAAAGTACAAAACTATTAACTAAAAATAAAAAGGAACATTTAAAGGCTGTTCTGTTAAGTGCGGGAACGGAGATGATGAAATGGAAACAGCTCCTTGTATCTAGAAACTGCCTATGGACAGAGGTGCCGAGGATGCGGGAGGGGCGTGGAAACTGCGGGTCCTCGTGGTCTGGGACTCCATGGTGGGGCCTCTTGTCCGTCCACCCCCAGAGGCTGCCCGGAGAATGCCGGACTCTTCCCACTCAAGCTCAGTCGGCCCCTCTGAGTCTTCCAAGTGTGGACAACTTACAGGGATGGTCTCCCCATGCTGTGTGGCTTCAGGGTCACAATCGGGCCTCTCCTCTTCTGGAAATTGCCCTCCCTGGCAGCTCGGGTCGGCAGCATCTACATGTCGGTGGACGAGAAGTCTGGGATCTGCTTGCCTTCTTCACTGGATTTGCTGGTCAGCTTTGGGGGCGAAAAGGGAAAACGGCAGTGAGATGGGATCTTCATGAGCACCAAGTGGAGCCCCGGCCTCTACACTGACTGCCCAAAGCCAAGTGAGCGTGAGTGGTCATGACCTTGGTGCCAAGCCGTGGCTGCAGCACGGCTCTGCCGTTCCATGACCCCCTGCTGGCTGTGTGAACTTGGGTGCACAGCTTGCCAAACTCAGCCTTGCAAAATCCTCCCCCAGACAGTGGAAGATCAAATGGGCTGATGCCTGGGGGCGCCCGGCGGTGCCTGACTCACGGCCAGCTCGCAGCAAACGTGTGATTTTTATAGCAGCACTGTTCTGATTTAGTATCACCTTTAGGATCACAAGTATTGTACCTTATTGATCCTGAGCAAAGACCAACAAGAAGCAAAGGAGCTGGGACTGCAAGGTCAGTAATTCACAACTAACTTTAAATTTGAAGAATTTTATGCAATGAATAGAATAGGAAATGCTCCCCCACAAAAAAATTCAGCTTCCAAAGGCAGCCAGCTGTCGGGGCTCAGCCAGGAAGACCACAGGGGCAGCTGGACCTTGGTCCTGAGGGCCCAGGGACCCTGCTCCACCCCTTGCTGGGGTCAGCCATGTTCCCAGGCTGGGCAGTGCTGGACAGGGCTCCAGCCCTCACACCCACTGATGTGGCCTGCCTGTGAGTGCCCTGTTCTCACACACGCCCTGGGATGCACAAACACACACATGCACGTGTGCGTAGTGCATGAATCCTCATCTTCCCCGGGGCAGTGTCCTCTTCCTCCCACCCCCCTGGGTCCTCACCATCGTCTTGAAGAACTGATTGACCTTCTTCCTCTTCAGTGTCTTCTTGTCACCGTCTGAGAGGTGGAGGAAGGTCTGGCTGAGGCGGGGAGACGTGTTTGTCTCTTCCAATCCGGGCACGCCGGCCACTGAGAGCGTGAGGGCTGGAGGAGGCAGAGCAGAGACCCGGCATGGGTAAGAGTGGGGCCAGGCGGCCCAAGGGACAGGAAGGGCATCTTGGAGAGGCACAATGTGTGCCAGGCAGGAGGCGGAGGCCCACCTCTGCCATGCCAGGGACCTTTGAAGCTGTGCACATGGGTGGGGACACCAAACCCTCTGGTCAGTGGGCAGTTCCACCTCCTGCCCGTGGCCCAGCTTTTTCAAAGCTCCAGGACTTTCCAGGACAGGGCCCCACTGTCACTAGGACCTTATCTCAGGGAACACAGGCCTTGGCCCCTGGGTGGGGGACAGAGTGAGTGTGTCCCTCTTTCATGCCCAACACCAGCCACCTGCATTTCTCCTTGCCACCCAAGGCAGGGGCCAGGGGGAGCACGTCCCCCTGGTGAAGCGACTGGATGGCCTGGTGGTCACAGCCCTCTCCTGGAGCCCCAGAGACCTGGAAAATCGGCCACCACTCTGTTGGCTTTGGTATCGGAAGAGTGCAGAGTGCCAGGTTGTCACTGGATCCACTGTGAGGATGGGTGAAGGGCTTTGTGTCACCCACACACAGCACAGTGGCCACAGTTCTAGGGCAGGGCCTGGGTCTAAGCTCAGTCTCCTCTACTTTCTAGCTAGTGACAGTCGGGACTGATGGTCTCAGTGCCTCGGTTTCCATGTGCACACAGGGAGAGCAGCATCGTCTGCTCCACGCTGTGAGTGTGTACTGAAGGCAGCGCGAGGAGTGGCAGGGGACAGGGCCTGGTGTCTCTGCTGGCCACAAGGGCAGCTCTGTCTCGTCCCTCTCCATCCTTGCTCTGGGCACGGGCCTACGTGGTGGAGTGGTCACTAAAGACTGCTGCACTCCTCGTCCTCTGTTAGGGCCGCAGGCCCCTCTGTGAATGAGCTGCAGCCAGCGGTGGGGGGCCCCCTCCTCCCTGGACAATGGGTGGTGGGAGGGAAAATGTGTCATCGAGGCATCAAGCACTCTGCAGCCGTGACCCGTCAGTGGCAGTTTCTGTAAATCCAGAAATAGTTTTCCAGGTCTAAAAAAAAGCCTCTGGTCTCAGGGACATACGAAGGACAACTTCTGGCCCTGGAGAGGCAGGGACGCGGGTTCTCAGGAACACAGGCTTCCAGGGAGCCCCTGATGCACTGGCTGCACCCTGAGGATCAGCTGTGAGCAGTCTCACCCCCGGATGCCTGGTCCCCACCACCGTGGGCAACAGTCCCCACCCACCCACCAGTCTAGGGGCAGCGTACATACCTGGGATGGTGGGCATGGACTGGCTGGCAAAGCTCATCTGAGAGAGGATGGACACCCTGTGGGGGATGGCCCCATGCTCCGACAGGTTGGTGTCACTCATGAACTCATGCTTCCTTGAAAGCTGGATGAATGTACAACAGGGGCTTAGAGTGAGGCAAACGTGAGCCCTGAAAGGTGAGGGCTAGGTCATGCTGTGGTTTTTATGGACTGGGTTCCATAGAAAGTTAATTTATTCTGTTTTATACCATTCCATGCCAGCCTGCCATGTACAGTTGCACAGTTGCACACTCTAAAATGTCAGGGGTGTTGGAGAGAGGGCATTGATTTAGATTATCATACGAATGTGCCCCCCAGAATGGAGAAACAGGGCTGCTTCCATCTTCTCCCCTAGACAAGGGCAGACTCATGTCCCAGGCAGGGTGTGGAAGGGGCTTCCTTCTCTGCACAGTGGCCCTGTCCTTTAATCTGACATCCCCCCTCTTGCCAGAACAGTTAGCTCCTCCCTCCCTCCCAGGTCCTCACAATGATTAAACAGATCTCTTTGCCAGGAGGAAACGAGGGCTGAACTCAGGGCTGTTTGATAGCAAGTCTCATTAACTTACAAGACCCAGAGGCTTCAAGCCAGCACAGTGAGATTCTCATCTCCGCATCCCCACCCAGATTGCTGGTGCCCAGAAGGATCCTGGTGAGGTCAGAGGTGCTTCCCCACCTGGCAAATGACTTCGGGGCCTGGGTTCAGATCCTGATGCGTCCCAGCCACCCGGCTGCACAGGCCTGAGAGTGGGCTTCACCTCCCCACTTCCCAGATGCACCGTGGAGGTGTGGCTAGGTGTGGAAGCCCTGGGCGATGGCAGGGCACAGCGTGGGAGGGGGAACCTGCTGCTGCCACTCACCCGCTTCAGCTCCGATTCGGCTGCTGCTTTCTCGTCTGCGAACACCACGCTGCTCCTCTTCGACCTCTTCTTGGACCTCCGCAGCTTGACCTCAGGCAGGGTGCTCCCTGGGGAGATGGGCTCCTCCTGCTCCACTTTCGGAGTCTTGGGTGGTACTAATTCCAAGTCAAAACTGAAGGGCAAGTGGGACAGCAGTGGAAACTGCAGTTAGAGCTTCAGTGGAACTATCTTAGGGGACCTAGGGGGCCAGAGCAGAACTTAATTTTGACTAAGCTGTCACTACAGGGTCAGGCACAGATGAGCTAACCTTTCAGAAAATTTAGAGAGACCCTTAATTTGAAAACATTCAAAATACAGGGCAAAGAGATTGAAGGTAGCAGGACCATGGCAAGAAGATAGAACTGGCTAAAAACATGGATCTGGATTAGAATCCAGACACTGCCACTTGACCGAATGACCCAGGGAGAATCTCCAATCCTCGTCTCCCTCAGTAAACGGGGTATTTGCACGGACTTAGAGGTGAGGGCTGAGCACCTGACAGGTGGTGACCATTATTGGAAGTCAAATTGGGCAGGGAAAAGCCGAAGGGCTCCAGGATGGCGGAAACCAGACAGCCAGGCCCCCTCTGAACAGGCATGTGCACCCCTCGACTTGCTGGCTGAGCAGAGGAGGATGGTGCCTTCCCCACCCCCTCGCTCACTCTGCTGTCAGCCTGGGAAGCCAGGGGCCTAGGAGCCAGGACGCCCCGCCAGCTCCCCAAGGACCGGCAACATTGGGATGGAGCTGCCAGTCACTGGCACAACAGGTCCCCAGGTCCTAATGTGTTGCTGCATGACCTGCGCCCACCTGTGTTCTCTGAACAGCCGCAGTGATGCATCCCGTGACAAGCGGGGTGATTTTACTGGGACAGATGTGAGGTGACTCCGCCCCTCCCTCAAGGTTGAAGTGCGTGCACAGATCCCGCAAGGAGACCCCTGAGAACTTGTGCCCGAAGCAGGTGGGCATTGCCGCCTCTGGCCACTGGGCAGTCCTACACCGGCAGCAAAGCGCCTGTCCTCTGTCCCGGGAGCCAGCCTGACACTGCAGGTGCTGTGCCTCCCTCTACTGGAGCACGGAGTCCGGCACACACTGGCTGCTCCCCGTCACTGGACAGCAAATGCCTCCTTCTGACTCCGAGAGAGGCCCAGAACCCTCCAGCAGGTGACTGGAAGGACAGGGGGTGGAGGGGGAGGAACCGCGCAGGTGTGGACCTTGAGCAGCCAGCCTGGGTGGGCGGGGCTTCCTGGGGGGCGGGACCCCGTGGAAGGTGAGAACATTCCAGACAGATGCAGGCTCGGTGAGTTGCTGTGGCTGCCCAACAGGTCACTGGACTGGGGACCTGAGACTGTGGGGAGTTCCTCTGGGGTCCAGGAAAAGCTGCCTTGCCTCTCTGAGCTGACCTAAAAATGGCCCGAGCCATGGGCAGTGGAGAGGTCTGAGAGCCTTGGAACTGTCAAGGCGAGGAGGGATGGAGGCCAGGCTGCTGGGAGGGAGGAGGAAGGCTCTTCCGGGGGCGGGGCCAGAGACAGGGACTGACCTCTCGCCGGTGGTGGCCTTGCTGGGGGTGCTGCAGTCGGAGTTCATGGAGGCCAGAGAGATGATGGACATCTGCCGGTAGGAGCGCAGCATGGACCTGGGCCGGCCCACTCTCCTGTCGTCGAAGTCAGGCTGCGGGGAGAACAGGCTGATTAGCACTGGGCCACCAGCCTCAGCCTTCGGGAATGGTGGGGCCCAGCAGCGCACGGGCACAAAGCTTCCCGGTGGCCAAGGCTAGGGGACTGCTAAGAATGAAGAATTCGGCTGGCCTCCATCCCTGGCCCCTGGGAGGTAACCTCTAAATCCTTAAAATTTTCTGTGACAGGAGTGTCTTTGCTATTCATGGTGGCCCCGGGGACCACATCCGATTTTTTGGGGGGGGTTCACTGGGGATTGAACCCAGAGGCACTCAACCACTGAGCCACATTCCCAGCCCTATTTTGTATTTTATTTAGAGAAAGGGTCTCACTGAGTTGCTTAGCGCCTCGCTGTTGCTGAGGCTGGCTTTGAACTCTTAATCCTCCTGCCTCAGCCTCCTGAGCTGCTGAGATTACAGGCGTGCACTGCCCCACATCTGATTTTAATGGGAGTGCTCATAATGGGGGCTGGCCATACCAGAAAGACAACCCTGTCATTACAGGGCTGAGACTTTGAGCCAGGAACATCAGCCCAACCTCCAGGGAGGGGACAGGACCTAGAGACGAATTTCAATCAGGTGGCCAATGCCTCCCCCTTGGGGCTTCATCATGAAACCCCAAGAGAAACTTTGGACACATAAGCTCGGGAGAACTTCCCCAGTTGGGGAAGATGTCTGAAGTAGGGTTGTGTCCTCAGGACCCGGAAACTCCCAGACTTCACCCTGTGCATGTCTTTATTAATTAATTTATTTGAGTTCCTGGGGACTGGACCCCAGGGGCACTCTATCACTAAGCTTCATCCCGAGCTCTTCTTATTTTGAGATGGGGCTTTGCAAAGTTGCTAAGGCTGGCCTGCAACTGGCCATCCTCCTGCCTCAGCCTTCTGGATCGCTGAAATTACAGGCGTGCACCACCACACCTGGCTCGTGTCTGTCTCTCCATCTCGCTCATTCTGATTTGATCCTAACCGGAAATTGTAAGTGCAGAAGCTTCTCATGTATGATGGGGTGACATCCTGATAAATCCATCGTTAAGCTGAAAATATCACAGTTTAAAAGCACATTGAATCCACCTGGCCTGCTGGCCTGCTGAACAGCCGGGCTTAGGGACACAGTGTGCTGAAGGAGGTCGGCTGGGAGCCCTTCGCCAAAGCCCCGCAGCTTGATAGCATATGCTCCGCATAGCTCTAGCTCAGGGAAGATCAGAATTCAAAACACGATTTCCACTGACTGCATATTTCTTTCACAATATCATAAGGTCAAAAAAACCACTAAGTGGAATCATCGTGAGCCGGGCACTGTCTGTGTGGTGCTAGTTCCATAGGTTGTATTAGCAAATTATCAGACTGGGGGGTCGTGGGAAACCTCCCAGCATACCCAGTGGGCAACAGTGTGGACGGGCCAGGACCCTGGAGCTTGTGGCTGGCCCCCGAAGAAAGAGGACTGTTTTCTTAACCTTGGAAAGTTGACTTGAATTCCATTATATAGCATTGGAATTGCCTCGCGGGGGCTTCCTACGGAGTGTTGGAAAGGCTGCCTGGCTTGTAGAGAAGACCAAGTTCATCTCTTCCAGTAACTCACCTCCCTTCTTGGGGTCTTTGAAAAGTGAGAGGGGTGGGTCAGACAGACTCTAAGGGACTGCACAGCTTGACATTTTATGACTCCACTTTATGGGGAAGAAGATAAAGATGTCCCTGTGAGCAGCAGCCAACAGCCTCTTTAGGCCACAGAGCTCAATGGCCAAAGCAGTGGCTTTGGGGCCAACACAGCAGGTGCAAATCCTGACCTTCACTCTCTTGCTGCGTCATAGCCTTCGGCAGGTTGACACCTCGCATCTCAGAAAGACAGAGGGGTTGACAACCACTCCTTCCTGCCTGACTCCTGACAATCGTGGCTCAGTAAAGTGCTTACTTAGACCAGGCCTGGCACACAGTAGGCATGTCAGCGATGTGGTTATACAGTCCCTTGAGTAATTAGTGTTGCACGGTATTAATTTGTGACTGGTGTCCATTCTAAGTGACTTTGGAGGACCCAAGTTGATAGGGGGTCCTCCCTGGGTCAGCTCCAGCAAAGCTGGCTCCTCAAGGCCAGGATCCCCTGCTGGACCCCTGGGGCTCCGATTCTCACGGTCCCTCCTGCCGCACCTCACCCCTTTGCAGACCAGGGACCATGCGTACCATCTCTCGCACGCCGTACTCCTTCTCCACCTTGACTTTCAGGTTCTTGAAGCATTCCTCCATCCGGTCATGGAAGGGCCGTAGGTTTTCTGACACTCTCCTCTCATGGATCTTGATTCCAGCTCCCAGGAAGGGAATCTGCAAAGGAAAGAGGTAAATGACTATCCAGAGCCTGCTCAGCTGGGCCCCAGCCCACAGGGTCACATTTGCCTGCTGAGAATTTGCCAAAGGGTTTCAGGGTTCTCAGACACCTGCAAACAACCCCTGGCCATGGGATACTGGGAGAGCTGCAACCTTGGGGTTTCCTCTAAAGGGCAAGAGATCTCCAGCTGCCTGGCCTCACAGAGGTTGGATCATCCTACCCCACAGAGGCCACGTGGTCTGGAAGGCAGTCTACAGAGGGAGAGACCAGAGGGGAGGGATGTCTGTGCTTTGACCTAAAGTCACCCCTAAGAAGGAATTGAAAGTGCAGAAGTCAATGTATGAAGGTGAGCTGAGGAGAAGGGAGTGGCCACAGCCTCACCTAGCACAGAGGTGCAGTTAGACCTCATGTGGTGGCTGAGGATGGATACAGATATGTTGATATCAAAGTTAACCAACCAAAAGGGAATTTCTAAAAGGTGACATTAAAACCTTGGGAAGATGAGGGAGAACAGATGGGAGGGAGGTAAAGTCTTGTCCACCAAAGAGATCAATGGAGACTGTCTAAACAGTAGCTGTGTCAGAGGAGATCTGCGGGGTTACTGCTAGGAGGAGAAGCTGACACAGGCCCTGTCGCTTCAGGGGAACCTCACAGGGTACAAAGAATAGAGCATCTACAAAGGTTTATTTGTAGAAAAAATTTCACAGTTCCATGATGGCAAATACATTTCTGCCTCCTGTCCTTGGAGTTCTTGCCAAAGTGCAAGGTGAGAAAGAAACTGAAATCTTCAGTGAACCTGGACACACCTGGGAACCTACCCCACAGTGAGTACAGGTGGGAGATGGATGGAGGATGGTAACTGACCTTCCAGAGCAGAGGGGGAGTTAGTGATGAGACCACTCTGCCTCTGGGAAGCCAGCGGGGGCTCAGGGGTTGCAGGCAATAGGTGCCACAGGAGAGCAGGAGTGGCCAGAAGGCAGGGGTGGGTCGGAACTCTGAACCAGGAGCAATTAGATCACCAGGTGCCCCTGCTTCACCTGTGACCAAGGAGAATAGCTTCTCATTTCTCCAAGCAGCAGAATATTCCATATTCTCTGGAATAATTAGAATACGAAGCTTGGGGCTGAGGGATAAGAGGCCCAGCAGAGAGCAGGATGAGGAGCCAGACTGGAAATTAAGGTGGAGAGGGATGTCTGTGTATAGATTCTGAGACCTTCACTTCCCAAGTCCCAAACTGCCAGCAGTATAGCAGCTGGGACTTCCCATAGAGCAGCTTGAAGGATGTGTCTCTGGAGAAAGGAAAGGGTCCTCTGTGGACACAGACATCTGTGGATCACTCAGTTACCACAGAGTGATGGCTTCCAGTTGGCCAGGCCCTCTTACAGGTACACAGATTTCCATTCAGTCTCGTAATTATGAAGAGTTGGCCAGGGACCACCAGATGCTGGAGGAAATTCTCCAACAGGAAGGACAGACCAGGACCAACAGACAGGAAAGAAAGCCAATAAGAAGGAATGAAGAAATGAATGAATAAAATTGGAAGAAATAGAGATTGTAGAGGGCCTAAGAAAATATTTTTAAAAAAATTTTAAAATTAATATGTAAATACAAAAGATCTTTCATTCATGAAGATAAAGATTCTATGTAAAAGAAGGATTGATAATGGAAGTACTACATATAAAATGCACTGAGATATACTTAAAGTTGTTAATGGAGGTCAATTAATAGCTTTAATGTTATATATTAGAAAAGACAGAAAATGGATTGGGTAAGCATCTGTCTTGAGAGTCATAGGGAGCAGGGGGCTAAGATGACTAAATAGACAGGAGTCAGGCCAGCAAAGGAAAAGTGGTTTTTGAGGAAAGTGTGGGAAGGAAAGCTCTGGAAGTTAGCCCAGAGATCAGGAAGGCAACCTAAAGCACAAAGCAATTCACAGTTCAACCTGATTCTTGGCCGGTCGGGGACAGGGAGTGCAACATCCAGATACTCCTGGAATGAGAGAGGCAGGACTGGCAGCGACCCTACCACAGGACACAGCGGTCCTCACGGCAGGAGAGCTCCATGGTCCTTGACAGCTTTCGATCTAGTCTAGGAAGCTGGCTGGTCTAAAAGTGACCCCTCTGCTCCAAAAAAGGCATTCACTTTGGACCTTCTCCAGCTCCCTGTTCTCAAAGTCTACAAAGGCCAGTACTATATGCCATCTTGGCTCAGGGGCTAGCAGCCAAAACCTTGACCTTGTCAGAAGCCTTGGCCAGTGCTTGCCTCACTGGGTGGAGAAGGGCCCCTTCAGCAGCAGGGTCAGTGGCTGCCTTAGTTACAAGCCCAAGCCCTGCCTGCATCTGTCCCTCAGATCTAGGTAAGGTATATCTCCCCTGACCCACAACCCTGGGACAGTAGCTACCATTGCAGAGTCCTGGCTTTACCTCCACCTGCCCACTGAGAGCTGGGGGAGTTCCTAGCAGAGCTCCGTTGTTCTAGAAATGCAGCTATGTATCAGTGGCTTCAACCCCTCATGCTAACCTTGTAGGATCTAGGGAAGGTCATCATCCCAGACTACAGTCTTGAGACTGCAGGTACAAAAACCTTCACTTAACTCAAGCCTGTCCCTGGTTGTCAAAGAAAGGATTCATCCATATCCTTCACCCAGGACTTTAACTACCAAGACCACAACCTCATCCATAGCAAAGCTCTCCCCAGTGACTCAAGAACCCTTCCTTTCACACCCTCCAGCTCCAAAGTCACAAGCCCCAGTACCACCTGTACTCAAGACCTAGGGAAGGTCTTCTCCAAGTTCTGCACTTCCAGGAGTGTAGATGAAAGCACCATAAGCCCAAACATTATTTGCACATATCTTGGAACCCAGACAACATATCTTCCGTGGCTCATGGACTTCGGGACTATCATACTGGTTCCAAAAGCCCTGGAAGCCCTAGGACCTGGAGAAGGTATCATTTGGGTCTCACGGTTGCACAAAAGCATCTAACAGTTCCAGAATCAACTGTAATTTCCCACCAAAGACCCCTAGGGAAGGTCCTCTTTGTGTTCCAAAACCTTGAGTCCATGGTTCCTGGTGCTACAGACCCCAACAAAAACACAAAAGAGAGAAGAGGATCAAACTTTATAGCATGACATAAAATCCCAAAATCACAAAATAATACAAAGATGGAAAAAAGAACCCAGGCAAAATAAGCAGAATATACCTAATGACAGGAGGAAGTTTCTACCTATAATTATGAATGTCAGTGGATTAATTTTACCAGTCAAAATGCTAAAACTGGCTACCTTGGTTTAAGTAAAAAAAGAAAGAAAAGAAAAAAGACCTGGGAGAATTCAAGATGGCAAAACAGAGGAAGGCTGCATTCTTAGCTACTCCATGAGATTGAGATTCAGGGAGGTAAGGAGCTGGGAGATGGGGCAAGCACCTACCATGTGGCAGAATGTGGATGCAACCAAAACAGAGAAGATTGTGCCAGGGGGATTCAAATTGGAAAGCAGAGAGAGCCCAACTTAATTCTTTGAATCTGGTGACTCACCTGACCCTCAGAAGCAGGTCAGGAATCTGAACAAGCAGATATGAATTCACCCAGGGACTAAGCTTGCAAACATGTGCTTGTGGGCAGATGAGCATGTACAGGATGAGCTCCCCTGCCCCACAAGTGGAATTCTTGGTAAACTCCTGAGATCCAGACTCCTGTTAGAGAAGATCCATCTAGTCTCTCCAAAGCACACACACCCAACAAAGCCAACAAAGCTTAGGTGGACCTGCCAGAACACCACTAGTCCAACTCTGCAGCAGCCCTACCCTGGGGGTGCATCAGTCTGGTCTGTGCATGCAAAACTGACAGCACTTCCCAATCCATCCAACTGATGGACAGATGAGAAGTGAAGCTGGAACTTATTTCAAACAACTTCCATCTTAGGTCATTCCAACCAGAAGCTCAGAAAGCAGCACAGAAAGAGGAAGGGGTTAACAGCCCCCAACCCTTGCTTGCTCATCCTCAGTACATAGCTCAAGAAGAAATGAAAAGAAAGAGGCACAGACAGTGACCATTCACTCTGGTCAACTATTCTGACCACCTCAGAGGAGATGATGCCTTCATTACTCATTCATTTTTTTTCTTTCTCTCTCTTGGTATGTGTTTATTTGTGAGCTCTGGGGTTTGTTTTTGATTTGCATGAGAGAGAGAGGAGAGAGAAAAAGAGGGAGGGAGGGGAGAGGGGGATTGTTCTTGTGATCATGGGTTCAGGGATATATATATAATATATAATATATATATTATTTATATATATATAAATAATTTCTTTTTTCTCATTGTCAGCATTTTATGTGTAGTTATTTTTCCTTGTCTTATGAGGATTAGGATTTTTTGGTTTCTATATTTTGGCTTTGTTTTGTATGGTTTTCCTTTGTTTTTGTTTCTTTTCTTGCCGATAGCCAACATCTATTGTTCTTTCATCCTCTCTCCCTTTACTTTGTTTCTACTATTTTTTCACCTCTTCCTATAACCATCACCTGCTACATCTCTTCTGCATTCTCTCTGCTCACTTTTTGAAATTGTAAACTCTTTTCTACCTTCCTGTAACATTTTATTTTCTCCTATTTTTACAGTCTTTCAAAACTAATTGGTTTACAAAACTACCGTCCTCCCTATTATTGCTGATTCAATTACTACTGCTGTGGATGACATAGTTGACACCTGCTGTGTGTTTTAAAGTCAGATGTAGTTCATTGTTATTGGTTTTACTATTCACAATTGTTGACCCCACCATTTCTGGTTTCTTTGTGTGCAGGAGGTAATTAATGTTGTAGATGTTGAAGCAGGAACTGGGTATTTATCTAATGCTGTATACTGTTTGCATTGGTTGTTGCTATTGTTGTTTTGCCCTATTTTGTGAGGTGCTAGGAACATATGGGGACACTATAAGTTCATACGGTAAGAGACGCTGCTGCTGCTGAACCAAATTCATCAAAAGACAGAGCACTTCACTCCACCCACAAATTAGTGACTCAATCTTTAGCTACACTTTTAAAAAAAGAATAGAGACAAAACCCCAAATTAATGACCAGGACCCAAGAAGAAATGGATAGGTGTGCCTCCCACCCCCAGATCACTGCTATAGCAAAAACAGAATCAACACAACAGCTGAGGATACTACACCTACAAGAGGGTCTCAATCTAGATCACTGGGACAGTTTGGCAAGTAAAGACTATGCCCTAAAAAGGCCCACCTCCTGGCAAATGCATAAAACCCACACAGGAGTACAGAAATATGAAGAAACAAGGTAACATGACACCTCCTAAAGCTCACAATTCACCATTGAAATGGATGGAATAGCAGATAAAGAATTCAAAAATCATTATAAAAATGATCAATGAATTCCAAGAGAACAAAGAAAAACAACTAAATGAATTAGGGAAGTCAGTACAGGATGTAAGGAGAAATTCAATAAGGAGATAGAAATACTGAAAAGGAACCAAACAGAAATTTTGGAAATGAAAGACATAATAAATCAAGTAAAACATTCATCTGAAAGTCTCTCTAATAGAGTAGACCATGTTGAAAACAATCTCAGAGCTGAAAGGCAAAGTGGTCAGCCTTGATCATGCAGATAGCATTTAAAAAAAAGAAAAGAAAAAACTACCATGATCAGAATATACAAGAACTTATAAGACAAGATTTAAGAATCACTGGAATTGATGAGGGTTGTGAGATGGAGGCTAATGGAATGGATAACCTCTTTAGGGAAATAATAACAGAAAATGTTCCAAACCTTCAGAATTAGATGGACATTCAGATACAGGAGGCATACAGAACCACAAATAGAAAAGATCTAAAAAGAACTTCTCCTGAACATGTTATAGTTAAAATGCCAAACACATGGATAAAGTATAGAATTTTAAAAGCCACAAGAGAAAAATGTCAGGTCATATTTAGAGGCAAGCCTATCAGATTCACTTCCAATTTCTCTGCACAAACTCTAAAAGCCATAAGGGCTTGGAATAATGTAGTTCCAAGTCCTGAAAGAAAGTAACTGTCAAAAAAGACTGCTATTTCCAGCAAAGCTATCCTTCAAATTTGATGAAGAAATAAAAACCTTCCAAGATGAGCAGAAACTAAAAGAATTCATGGCTACATAACTTCAAGAAATGCTGCACATCAAATTAAAAAGCTCTTCACAGCATAACAAATTTATAAAGAACATGAGAGAGAGCCTATGGAGTGGGAGAAAAATCTTTACCATCTGTACCTCAGATAGAGGATTAATCTCCAGGATATATAAAGAACTCAAAAAACTTAACACCAAAAAACCAAATAACTCACTCAATAAATGGGCACAAGAACTGAACAGGCACTTCATAGAAGAAATATGGATGGTCAACAAATATGTGAAAAAATGGTCAACATCTCTAACAATTAGAGAAATGCAAATTAAAACTACACTGAGATTCCATCTCATTCCAGTCAGACTGGCAATTATGAAGAATACAAGGGCTGGGGATATAGCTCAGTTGGTAGAGTGCTTGCCTTGTAAGCACAAGGCCCTGGATTCAATCCCCAGCACAGAAAAAAAAAAAGAATACAAGTAACAATAAATGTTGGTGAGGATGTGGGGGGAAAGGTTCACTCATACATGGCTAGTGGGACTGCAAATTAGTGCAACAACTCTGGAAGGCAATATGAACATTGATAATAAAAGTTGGAATGGAACCATCATTTGACCTAGTTGTCCCATTCCTTGGTATATGTGCAAGGGACTTAAAATCAGCACAATACAGTGACATATCCACGTCAATGTTTATAGCAACTCAGTTCACAATAGCAAAGCTATGGAACCAACCTAGGTGCCTTCAAAAGATGAATGGATAAAGAAAATGCGGTATATATACACAATGGGATATTACCCAGCCATAAAGAAGAATGAATATATGGCATTCACCAGTAAATGGATGGAACTGCAGACTATCATGCTAAGGGAAATAAACCAGTCCCCCCAAACTAAAGGCCAAATGTTCTGATATGTGAATGTTAATACACAATAAGGGAGGAAGGGAAGAATATAAGTTCATTGGATTAGACAAGGGGGAATGAAGGTAAGGGAGGGGGGTGGGATTAGGAAAGACAGTACAATGATTTGGACATAACTTTCCTATATTCATATATGAATACTTGACCAGTGAAACTTCACATCAGGTACAACCACAAGAATGGGATCCTAATTAGGATAAGTTACACTCCATGTATGTCTGTCAAAATAACAACTCTACTGTCATAGATACCTAAAAAGAATAATTTTTTAAAAAAGAAATGCACACAGAAGAAATGAAAAAAAATAAAAAAACAAAAAACAAAAAACCAGAGTCCACAAATAAACAAATCTCATTTGAAGTGTAGTTAAGTAGATGAGAAACAGGACCAGATTAAACTTTATAAATAAATCAAACTGGCAAGAATAAGCATTTCTCTATAATAATACTGAAGGTAAATGGTCTCAACTTTCTAATTAAAAGATAGATTGGCAGAATGAATTAAAAAACAAAACCCAAGTATATGCTGTTTGCAAGAGATGCACCTTACAGACAAAGACAGTGACAGGCTGCAAGTGAAAGGATGGAAATTGATATACCATGTGAATGGAAGTCCCAAACAAGGAGGAGTAGTTACTTTTAATATCTGACAGGGCAGACTTCAAAAGAGAAAAAGATGACATTGTACTGGTAAAGGGAGCAGTCCAATAAGAAGTCATAGCAATAGTGAATATTTATGCCCCAAACATGGGTGTAATTAATTAAACATGGGTGTACATAAAAGAGACACTACTCAAATTAAAACTTCAGATAGACCCTAGTACAATAATATTGGGTAATTTGAACACACTTATTTCACCGTTAAATAGTTCATTCAGATATAAACTCAGTAGAGACTCTTTGGATCTGAAAGGTATTATAAATTAAATTGACTTAACTGATATCTATAGATTATTTCATTCAACGACAGTTGAATACACTTTCTTCTCAGTGGCTCATGAAACTTTCTCCAAAACAGATCATATTTTAGGCTACAAAATCTGCTCTTAGCAAATACAAAAATATTGATACAATTCCTTGCATCTTATCACATAGTGGAATGAAATTAGTAATTAATATGACAAAACCCTACAGAAACTATATAATACATGGAGATTGAACAGTGTACTTTTGAATGATAATGTGTGATAGAAGAAATCAAGGGAGAAATTAAAAATTCTTAGACACACCAGAACCTCTGGGACACTATGAAGGCAGTTCTAAGAGGCAAGTTTATAGCTATGAGTGCCAACACAAAAAAATCAAAGATTCCAAATAAGTAACCTAATGATGCATCTTAAGGCCCTTGGAAAAAAATTCAAAACCAATAGAAGGAAGAAAATGATAAGATTAGAGCTGAAATCAATAATATTTAGACTAAAAATTACAAAGGATCAGTGAAACAGAGTTGCTTCCTTGAAAAAATAAATAAGATAGTAAGCCCTTAGCCAAACTAACCAAAAGAAAAAGAGAAAACCCAAGTTAAAAAATTAGGATGAAAAAGGAGAGATTGCCACAGACATCACAGAAATCTAGCAGATCATTTGGGACTATTTTGAAAACTTATACTCCAATAAACTGGAAAAACCTAGAAGAAATGGATACATTTCGGGACAAATACAATGTGCCAAAACTGTGTCAAGAGGAAATAGAAAACCTAAACAGTCTAATAACTAGCAATGAGATAGAAGCAGTAATAAAAAACCTATCAACAAAGAAAAGCCCAGAACCAGATGGATTCTCAGCATGATTCTATCAGACATTTAAAGAAGAACTAATGTAAATACTCCTCAAATTATTCCATAAAACAAGGGATGGATTGCTTCCAAATTCATTCTATGAAGTCAGTATCACACTCATACCCAAACCAGAAAAGGACATGTCAAGGAAAAAAAACTACGGGCCAATATCCCTGATGAATGTAGATGCAGAAATACTTAATATTAGCAAATCATGTTCAAAATGTTAAGAAGATTGTACACCCCAACCAATTGATTTTATTCCAAAGATGCAAGAATGGATTAATATTTGCAGAGCAATAAATGTAATTCATCACACAAATAGAATTAAGGACAAAAATCACTTAGTCATCTCAACAGATGCAGAGAAGGCTTTTGACAAAATTCAGCACCCATTCATGATAAAAACACTGAAGAACTAGGGACATAAGAAACCTACCTCAACATCATAAAGCCTAAATATATAAATCTGAAAGTCGACCTCACACTAAATGGGGTAAAACTGAAAGCATTTCCTTTAAAATCTGAGACAAGCAAAGAATGTCCACTCTCACCACTCCTGTTTAATATACTGCTAGAAATTCAAGCCAGAGAAATTAGGTAAGAGAAGGAAATAGGTGGACAAAAATAGGAAAAGAAGAAGTCAAATTATCACTTTTTGCAGAAGACATGATCCCTTACCTAAATGATCCAAAACACTCCACCAAAAGACTGCTAATACTAATAAACAGATTTGTCAAAGTACCAGGTTACAAAAATCAATATAAAAATATCGATAGCTTTTCTCTATACTGACAGTGAATCTGGTGAGAAAGAAATCAAGAAAACAATTCCATTCACAATAGCAAACAAGAAACACCAAAAACATAGGAAAAAATAAATCTAACCAAGGGTGGTCAAAGACCTCTACAATGACAACTATAGAACATTTGAAAAAGAAATTGAAGAAGACCTCGGAAGATGGGAAGGCCTCAGAAGATGGAAAGACCTCCCATATTCATGGATAGGCAGAAATAATATTGTTAAAATGGTTGTACTAAATTTACATCATGTAGAACCATAGAAATGAAAAGTTGTACCCCATTTGTGTATAAAATGCAGTCTGTAAAAATTTTTAAAAATGGCTGTACTATCAAAATGATATACAGATTCAATACGATCTTCATCAAAATATCAATGCCATTTTTCACAGAACCAGAAAAAATAGTCCCAAAATTCACTTAGAAGAATAAAAGACCCAAAAGAGCCAAAGCAATTCTAAGTCAAAAACGTAATGCTAGAGGTGTCACAAACCTGATTTCAAATTACACTATAGAGCTATATTAACACAAAATGCATGGTATACTGGCATAAAAACAGACACACAGACAAAAGTTACAGAATAGAAGACACAGAGACACACATCTATAGTCATCTGATCCTTGACAAAGACACCAAAAAATATACAGTGAAGAAAAGACAGCCTTTTTAACAAATAAGACTATGAAAACTGATAATCCATCTGTAGAAGAATGAATTGAGACCCTTATCTCTCACCTTACACAAAAATCAACCCCAAATGGATCAAAGACCTAGGAATTAGACCAGAAACTGTTCAATTCCTAGAAGAAAACATAGGGTCAACACTCCAACATATAAGCCCAGGCAATGACTTTCTCAACAGAATCCCTAGAATTGAGGAAATAATGCCAAGATCAAACAATTAGGATGGCATAAAATTAATGATTCCGTACAGCAAAGGAAATGATTGGAAATGTGAAGAGAGAACCTACAGAATGGGAGAAAGTCTTTGCTGGTTACTCTTCTGACAAGGGATTAAAATATAAAGAACTTAAAAAACTTTACACCCCCAAATTAAATAACTCAATTAATAAATGGACAAATGGATTTAAGAAAAAGAAAAGAGAAATACTTCTCAAAAGAAGAAATACAAATGATCAATAAATACATGAAAAAATGTTCAACATCTTTAGCAATTAGGGAAATGCAAATCAAAATTCCAGAGATTTCATCTCACACTAGTTAGGACAGCATTCATCAAGACTCCCTTATACAAAAGGGCACAGCATTTACATATAGCCTATGTAGCAAGTCCTCCAGTATACTTTAAATCATCTCCAGGTTACATATAATACCTAATGCAATACAAATGCTATGAGCATATTTGTTGTAATGTATTTTTAGGGAATAATGACAAGGAGAAAATCTGTACTATTCAGTTCAGTCACAGTTTTTTCCACCCCAAATATTTCCAGCTCAAGATTGTTTGAATCCACAGATGTGAAACACACAGACCCAGAAGGTCTGACTGTATATGAATGATTTAAATATGATCATGTCATTTAACTATCTGTAAAAAGAAAAAATACAAATAATGATAAATGCTGGAGAGGATGTGGAGAATAAGGAATGCTTTTACAATGTTGGTGAGATTGCTTAGTACAACCATTATAGAAATCGGTAAGGAGGTTCCTCAAAAGACCATCCATGGAACATATGACCCAGCTATATCATTCCTTGGCACTTATCCTACTGAATTAAAATTATCACACTACAGTGATACATGCATACCTATTTATGAAGCAGCAGAACTCACAATAGCTAAACTATGAAACCAGTCTGTGTCCATTAATGGATGAGTAAATAAAGAAAATGTGCTACACACACACACACACACACACACACACACACACATATGGAGTTTTATTCAGTCATAAAGAAAAATGAAATTATGGCATTTTCAGGAAAATGGATGGAACTAGAGACCATTATGTTAAGTGAAATAAGTCAAACTCAGAAAGTCAAGGGACATGTGTTTTCTCTCAGATGTAGAAGTTAGAGAGGAAATAGCAATACATACATAGATTAAAAGAAAAGACCTCAAACAACCTATTGATGCATCACAAAAACTTAGAAAAACAAGAACAAATCAAACCCAGAATTAGAAGGATAGAAATAAAAATCAGAGTATACATGAAATCAAAACTAAAAGAGCAGTACAAAAGATCATTGAAACAAAGAATTGTTTTTGAAAGGATAAACAAAATTGAGAAATCTTTAGGTATACTGATCAAGAAAAGACCAAAATAAAATGAAAGATGAAAAACAGGACATTACAACTGATACCGCAATAATACAAACAATAAGAAACTACTGTGACTAATCGCATGCTAAAAAACTGGAAACCTAGAAGATATATATAAATTTGTAAACGCTTGAACCTACCACATTTAAGAAGAAATAGAGAATTTTAACAGGCTAATATTGAGTAATGAGATTGAAATGGAAATTAAAAATCTCCTATCTAAGCTGACATGGTGAAGATTTGGGCCTACTTTGTCTTCTATTAGATGTAAGGTCTCTGGTCTAATTCCTCGGTCCTTGGTCTACTTTGAGTTGAGTTTTGTGCAGGGTGAGAGAGAGAGGTTTAATTTCCTTCTGCTATATATGGATTTCCAGTTTTCCCAGTACCATTTGTTAAAGAGGCTATCTTTTCTCCAATGTATGTTTTTGGTACTTTTGTCTAGTATGAGAACTGTATTTATGTGGGTTTGGTTTTGGGTCTTCTCTTCTGTGTCATTGGTCTACATGTCTATTTTAGTGCCAATACCACACTGTTTTTGTTACTATAGCTCTGTAGTATAGTTTAAGGTCTGGTATTGTAATGCCTCCTGCTTTACTCTTCTTGCTAAGTATTGCTTTGGCTATTCTGGGTCTGTTATTTTTCCAAATGAATTTCATGATTGCTTTTTATATTTCTATGAAGAATGACATTGGGATTTTAATAGGAATTGCATTAAATCTGTATAACGCTTTTGGTAGTATGGCCATTTTGACAATATTAATTCCCCTTATCCAAGAACATGGGAGGTCTTTCCATTTTCTAAGGTCTTTTTCAATTTCTCTTTTTCATTTCTGTAGTTTTTATTGCAGAAGTCTTTCACCTCTTCCATTAGATTGATACCCACGTATTTTATTTTGTTTTATTTTTTGAGGCTATTGTGAATGGAGTAGTTTTCCTAAGTAGACCCAAATCTTCATCATGTTGGCTAAGGATCTGATTTCCTTAACAAGACTCCAAAAGAATGAGAAATAAAATCAAGAATTAATCAATGGGATGGAGTCAAACTAAAAAGCTTCTTTTCAGCAAAGGAAACAATAATGTTTCCTTTAGAAAACCTAAAGAAGAGGAGAGAGCCTAAAGAATGGGAGAAAATCTTTACCACCTACACCTCACAGAGAGCATTAATCTCCAGGATATATAAAGAACTCAAAAAATTTAACACTAAAAAATATCAATAAATGGGATAATCAATAAATGGGCTAGTCAATAAATGGGCTAAGGAACATCACAGATGCTTTGCAGAAAAAGATATACAATGGATCAGCAAATATATGAAAAAATGTTCAACATCTTTATCAATTAGAGAAATGCAAATTAAAGTTACTCTAAGATTTCATCTCCCTCCAGTCAGAATGGCTGTTATCAAGAATACAAGCAATAATAAGTGTTGGCAAGAATTTCAGGGGAAATGTACACTCATACATTATTGGTGGGACTGCAAATTGGTGCAACCACTCTGGAAAGCAGTACGGAGATTCCTTAGAAAACTTGGAATGGCCGGGTGCGTTGGTGCACGCCTGTAATCCCAGCACTTGGGAGGCTGAGGCAGGAGGATCGCGAGTTCAAAGCCAGCCTCAGCAACTTAGTGAGGCCCTAAGCAACTCAGTGAGACCCTGAGGGATAGGGATGGGGATGTGACTCAGTGGTGGAGTGCCCCTGGGTTCAACCCCCAGAACCCAAAAAAAGAAAAGAAAAGAAAAGAAAACTTGGAATGGAACCACCATTTGATCCAGCTATTCTACCTCTTGGTTTATACCCAAAGGACTTAAAATCAGCACACTACATTGATGCAGCCACATCAATGTTTATAGCAGCTCAATTCACAATAGCTAATATGGAACCAAACTAAATACCCTTCAACTGATAAGTGGATAAAGAAAATGTGGTATATATTCACAATGAAATATTACTTAGCCTTAGAAAAGAACAAAATTATGGCATTTGCAGGTAAATGGATGGAGTTGGAGAATATCATGCTATAAGCCAATCCCCAAAAACCAAAGGCTGAATGTTTTTTCTGATAATGGATGCTGATCCATAATAGGGAGGGCTAGGGAAGAATGGAGGAACTTTGGATTGGGCACAGGGGAGTAAGGGGAGGTGAGGGGGTGTGTGGGTGGGAAGGATGGTGGAATGAGATGGACGTTAATACCCTATGTACATGTATGACTGCAAGAATGGTGTGACTCTGCATCATGTATAGCCAAAGAAATGAGAACTTGTGCTCCATTTGTGTACAATTAGTTGAAATGCATTTTGCTGTCATGTATAACTAGTTAGAACAAATAAAAACAAATCTCCCATCTAAAAAAAGGTGAGTACCTGACGGCTTTGCTACTGAATTCTTTAAAACATTAAAAGAACTAATTCTAACTCATTATGAACTCCTCCAAAAAAACTGAAATGGAAGAACTTCTTTCAAACTCTTTTTATGAGACCAACATTGCCCTGATACCAAAACCAGACAAGAACACATAGACAAAAAGAAAACTACAGACTTACATCCTTGAGAAGCATAGATGCAAAAGTTCTCAGTACAATACCAGCCAATCAGCTCAACAGCATATCAAAAAGATCATACCCCATGATTGAGTGGGATCCACCAGGGATGCAGGATGGTTCTGCGAATGTAAATGAATAAACAGGATGCGGCACATTGACAGGATGAAAACCACGGGGTCATTTCAACAGATGCAGAAAAAGCCTT
>JAJEJO010002090.1:656247-734131 GCA_020662805.1 Glaucomys volans | reverse complement strand
AACAAGACAAAAAAATAGAAGCTGGTAAGGATGTGGGGAAAAGGGAATAGTGTTGGTGGCAAATTAGTACAGCCACTGTGGAAAACAGTGTGGAGATTCCTCAAAAAGCTAAAAGCAGCCTGCCATATGTTTCAATAATTCTACTATTGGGCATCCAAAGGACACGAAATCAGAACAAAAAGATACTCGAATTTCCACGTTTATGGCAGCACAACTCGTAACAGCTAGAACCTGGAATCAACCCAGATGCCTCTCAAAGAATGAATGGATAAAGAAAATGCAGAGTACACAGACCCAATGGAAAGCTACTCAGCCATCATGAAGAATGCAATCTGCCATTTGCAGCAACATGGATGGGCATAGTGGTCGTTGTGTTAAGTGAAAGAAGCCAGACACAGAAAGATAAGTACTCCATGTTCTCACTCCTCTGAAGAAACTGAGAAGTCAACCTCGTAGAAGAACAGAACTAGGCACTAGAGACTGAGAAGGGCTCCAGGGAGGGGATGGGAAGTTCAGCAGGGGACACCCGAGCACAGACAGCAGGGACCACCTCTGGTTGTTCTTCAGCACAGCAGAATAACTACAGATTAGAAGGACCTGACAGATGTCAGAATGACTAGGAGAGTATGAAACTTCCACACAGAAATGTTTGGGAATAGTTATTCCTCTGATTTACTGCACATTATATACATGCATTGAATTACCATGGTGCGTCCCATAAAGATGCACAGATATATGACTTGATTTAAAAATAAACTTTTCTTACATGAAAAAGACATTAAAACAATTAAATCAAAAGAAATTTAAAGCAAATTAAACACAAAAAGAGCAAAATAAAGGAAATAGATGGGAAGACATGAATGCAAAATAAACTTTCACTGGTTGGCTCTCTGAAAAGACGTAATGTTAACACACCCCAAAAAGATGAGTCACAAAACACAGGGCACCAAGAACCACTATCAGGAATGAAAGGGTACTGTTTCCACAGGTTATAAAAGCATAAATAATCACATTATAAAAAAGTTTGTTGATAGATTTAATAGTTAGATAAAATGAACAAATTGCTAGAAAACTGTAATTTACTGTAATTTACAACAGGACATAAAGAAGTAGAAAAAAACGAGAACTCAAATAAATCAAATACATATTTTTAAACATTTCTGGCCCATATGGTATTGCTGATGAATTCTAGCAAACACTTAGGGGAAAAATAAATGCCAACCCTGTACAAACTCTTCCAAAACATTGCATAGAGAAAAATCTTTCAATTTTGAGGCTAAGTTAGCTCTGTATAGAAACTGAACATGGATATTATAAGAAAGGAAAATGATAGGCTAACACATTCCTCGAGAATAGGTACAAAAATCCTAAAGGACACATTTCTGAACAGAATGCAGCAAGATATCAAAATGATAATACATTATGCCCAAGTGGGACTTATTTCATGCATGCAGGGCTAGCTTAATATTCCAAAATCAACTAATGAAATTCACTGCATTAACAGAATGCAGGAAGGTCTCCTCAGATGCAGAAAAGGCATTTGACACAAAAATTCATTTGGGATAAACAAGAAAACCAGGCACAGAATGGAATGTTTCTAAAAAACATTATGCTCTCTCTCTTCTATTCATCAGTATGATAAGGCAGAATAAAAAAATAAACAGTAGAAGATTAGAAATGAAGTAAAACTTTTATATTAACAGATGATGATTGTGATCAGCCCAGGGGAAGGCTAGAGGTGGCCACAAGGAAGCATAGGAGGCCTGAGCGGGCTGGTGGCACTCTGTCCTCATCCAGGGTGGTCACCCAGGCACATGCTTTGTGTAAAAACAAAAACAAACAAAGGAACACACAGCTTTATGTTTTTGTGTGCACTTTTATGTATATGTCACAACAAAAAATTTCAAAGAATATATTGTAAACATCTTTCCATGCCAATAAATACTCTGAAAGAATCTATTATTTAAACTTAAGTAAGGTTTCCAGGTACAAGACCAACATACAGAAAAATTCCTTTGTGTTTATCTTGATACACAGAAAAGTTTTAAAAACCAATGTTATTGGGCTGGGGATATAGCTCAGTTGGTAGGGTGTCTGCCTTGCAAGCACAAGGCCCTGGGTTCAATCCCCAGCACCGCCAAAAAAAAAAAAAACTGAAAAATGTTATTGACAATAGAATCTTAAAACTTCAAATACGTAGAAATAAACCTAATAAAATATGTGAAAGACCTCTACGCTGAAAACTAGGAAACATCGCTGACAGAAATTAAGTGGAGAGATACACCACTTCCAGTCATGGACTAGAAGACTCCACATTGTTAAGATGATTAATTCTGGATCTCGAGACCTATTTTAAAGCGTCAGTTTTAACACCTTGTGTAATCAGTGTCAGTATGGACAGGCAGACCAAGAGGACAAAGCAAATTCCAGAAGGAGACCAACATGCATGTGATCATTTTATACCCAAGGCAGGAGGAAACAATTGTTTCAAGAAGTAGTGTTAGATTGATGGGAAATCTGTAATCTGTCCTTCATATTAGCCAAAGATGGATCTTACACATAAATGTGTAAGATAAAATAATTCAACTTTAGAAAAAACAAGAAAATGTACTTCATGATCTTGGGGGTATATTTCTAAAAGCAAATGGACACAAAAGCACTGATCATTTAAAAAATGATAAGCTGGGCCTCATCAGAATCATGAACTTCCCTTCATCAAGGACTTCATTAAGTAATAGACTAGCCACAAACTTAAAGAAGGCATGTGCAATGAACATATTTGATAAAGGACTCACATTTGGAATATATATGAACACCTCCAAGTCAATAAAAAGACAGTACATAAAAGATTTGAAGAAGCATTTTACAAAAGTGTTACCTAATCAGCCAGTCCGCACATGAAGAGGGCCACTGCTCATGGAGCAAACACACGTTCAATTCAAAATGAGATGGCACTGCACAACTTAACTTCTGGTAACTTCTGGTAGCACTAACCTTAAAGAACTCTCAGTAGGTGTGAGAATGAAGAGCGAGTCAGACTCAGGCTCAGCCAACCTCTTTCTTACAGCCAGTGAAGCTCAACCCTCAGGACCCCACAATTCCACTGCTGTGTATGTACGTACCAAGAGACTCAAGTGTCATGTCCACAAAGGACATGAACAAGCATTCCATAGCAACTTTGCCCATAGCATTCAAAACCTGCAAGCCACCCCAAGGTCCGCCAGCAGAGTGGATGAATCAGTTGGCATACTGCCTGTGTGCTGTGTATTTATACACAGGATAACAGAAAGAAGCCAAACCTCTAATATATGCAGCGACCTAGATAAATCTCAAAGGCATTATGTTGAGCAAAAGAAGCCAGATACATAATAGCACACTCTGCATAAAAATATGTAAAGTTGAAGAACAGGCAAAACTAAACTATCCTCATAGAAGTTTGGCACAATCCACTGAAGCAAAATATCCTCACTCTGACCAAGCAATGCCAGGCTTAGGCGCACCCCCCACAGAAACTGTCAGAAGGGCATCACCTGTGACAGTCCCAGATGGAAATCGACTCAATTCTTCATCAGCAAATACATACACTTGGGGGTAGTTCTACAGGCCACCTGTGTAGACCAACATACAGCAAGGAAAAGTAACAAGAGCTCTGGGTAACAAAATGAGCCAGTTCCACAAAGGTCACACTGACATGAAAGACGGCACACCGTGATTCCATTTTTATATGTCAGAAATAATCTAAAATAAACTATGTTGTTTAAAACTATTTTTTTTTCAAGCAAGGAAATGCTTCTTGTAAAGCAGGAAAGCGGTCAGTCCTGGGGAGGCCTGGAGGTGGCTATGGGAGGCCTAGGAGTGCAGGCAGTCCTCTGTCCTCACCTGGGGGCGGTCACACGGGAGCATGCCTGGTGTGAAATCAATGATCTCTATTTTTGTACGTGTACTTTTCTCTATGTAATATTTCTCAACGAAAAGTTTCAAAGAAAAAATACCGTGGACATCTTTCCATGCCAATAAAGTCTTTACAAAGAAGAAACAGCTAAGAAACTGTCGATATCAAAATCTGTGAAACCTTGAACATAAAATGTACTTTGAAAACCTCGGCAGTTTTGGTTTGCCAGTGGTGGGAATACATCCCCCTTTGAAATATAAGTTTCTCACATTTTGAGAAAATCCAAAGTGTATCTAGCTTTGCAAAATCAATGTGCACTTTAGAATTAGGCTCTAGTGGGTGGGAGCTGGCCCAATTTTATCCATCACTGTATCTCTGTTGCTCAGCATTGTGCCCGGGACACATTAGGGGCTCAATAACTAGGGGCTGTATGAATGCAGTGGCGCTCACCGGCTGTGTGTAATAATGGGGAAAGGCCACCTTCGCCAGCTGCATCTTGAGCTGAGGTGCTCATAGCTAGGGTGGGACACTGGGACCATCTGCTTTGGGGGTTAAGTGGCCTCTGTCACCTGGTGGCCTGTGCTACAATGGGGCCACTAGGGGGCGCTGTCTGAAGGTGCCTAGATAATAGTTTCAAGAAGCAGTAACATCTAACGAATGCCTTCAGTCTCCCTAGTTGATCCAGAGTCCCTCGAATCCGTTCCAAGACTTTGGTAGAATTTTCTTAGAAGACACAGTCTTGTGTCAGCTGTCCTGCAAGGCTGGTCCATCCCGTGAGTGCGGTGGACACAGCAGGGAGAAGATAGACTCCAGGAGATACAGGCCCATTGGAGAAGGCTAGCCAGTGGTACAGACTCAACAACAAAGCCAGCTTATGTGACGTCTTCTTTGGGGCACCCCAGAAATATCCGAGCAAGGGAACCACTCACAGCTTAGTCTTCCTGCTTCCCAAGTTGCAGGTGGCAGGGGAAAAGAATATCATTATTTGATTATTAAAGGGTATAATGACCTCCAGAAGGATGGAGAGACCTTAGAGACCCTGGGTTTCACAAGTGGCACAAAGTAGAAAAGGGAGAGAAAATTCCAGACACACAAATGCATTCAAGAAAAGTGCGTCTGAGCAGTGCTTGGTGTTTCATTTGGAAAGTCCCACTTTGCATAAATTGGCAGAGGCAGAGAAGGACCTGAATTAGGAACCCTTATTTTAAGAAAAGAGGCTGCACCCAGTGCTTCTCACTCCCTGATTTCCCTAGAGTAACAAAAGCTCTGCTTTTCTTTGCACAGTGTCTGGCAGGAAGGGAGGGAGGAAGACAGGCAGCTGCAGACTGCTGCTCTCTGCCCCTGGGCTCCTTGCTCCCTGGTCCCAGCCAAGTTCACCCCTGTGCACTGCAGTGATGTGTGGTCTGCAAAGAACCCAGGCCTGGCAGAGGTCTAGGAGGGGATATTGCAGGCCTGATGGGGAGGCCTGGTCTCTTGAAAGCCCCCATGGGAGGGATCTAGTAGACTGTGTCTTCTGCAGAGAGAGGGAGAGAAGTGAAAGGAGGAAGAAGGAATTGAGAGGAGTAAGCTATGAGCGGCAGGAGGCAGAGAGAGGGAAAGAGAGGGAGGGACCGGAGCCAGGAGCTTCCAGCTGAGATGGGGAAGACAGACAAGAGAGGGATGCAAGAAGAGAAGGGACATCTCTGGACACAAGTGGCCACTCTTGAGGCTTGGATCTGCAGGGCTGAGCTGCCGCTTGAGCAGGTGCAGAGCGTTTGACCAAGAGCCGACCAAACAAAGGCCTCGATTATTTGCAAAGCCTGATATCCATCTGAGCATTATCTGCAACAAACTGGGTCAGCCTTAGGAGGCGAGCTGGGGTGGGGATGGGGCCCCAAGTCTCTACCTGACAGGTACATGGCGGGTGCATGGGGTGGGGGAGATGGTGTGTGTGTGTGGGGGGGGGGACTGGTTTTCATCTAAGTCCCACTGTGAAGAGCCACCTCCTGAATTCAGCATCCAAGAAAGCACTCTTGGTGACCTCCACCACAGCACCCTGTGCGGCACGCAAGGGTGAGGTGCCCCAAATCTCCATTCTGGAATGAGCCTGCTCAGGTGTGATATAGACCCAGAACAGGGCCAAAGGCGAGGGGCAGGAGGACAGGGGAGATCAGTCATGCCAGCAGGAGGCTAGCTGAGCGCCAAAGGTCCTGGAAAAGGGCTGGACGCTCCCCCACCCCACTCTACTCTACCTGCCATGCGATCAGGTCCTTGAGGCGGCTCAGCTTGTCCTGGTCCTCAGGGTGGTCTCTGGTGTATTCTTCAGTGAAGAATGCCTGGGGAGGACAGATAGGAGTGTGAAGTTTCCTGTTTACTTGGCATGGACCCCACAACCAGTCTCTGGCCCTGGGAGAAGCTCCATTTGAGAGGTGCAGGCATGAATTCACAGGAACTTGGTGCACTGCTGGAAAGGAGCTGGGAGGGAGCTGTGGGGGCCAGGCTGTCTTCTCTTCCTGGAGGCTCAGATCAGTGCACGGCACACTTCAACTTCTGGGAAGCTATTCTTAGAGCATGGCTCCTGGGCCAGCAGCAGCATCTGAGCATGTGTTAGGCACATTCTCCAGCCATGACCCAGACCAGCTGCATTAGGACCTCTGGGGGTGAACCCGGAGCCCCATGTGGCGAAGCTCCTCAGGGGCCTCTGATGCACCTAGCACACTGCTCTGAGGACAGGGAGGCAATGGGGGAACTCCTGTTGGTGTGTGTTCATGGCCTCTCTCATCACACTTGACCCTGGCAGCTCCCCAGCTCTTCCTGGGGTGCACACGCACACACGCACATCACTTGGTTCCCACCTCTGAGGATCTCGTGGGGCATCTGAGGGTGGCTAGAGGACTGGAGTGCTGGTGTGGACTCTGAGCTTTACATCAATGAGTGACAAAGGAGCTCACCTTTGACATGTATTAGAGTGAAGAGACCCTTCCTCCTTCAGCATCTGCTAGGCAAAAGCCAAGTAAGGACTTTCCCGTTCTACCTCCTTGCCAGTAAAACTTGTCTCCCTACGAGAAACTGGTATTCCCCACCTAACTTACATAACTGATGGTATTTCTCTTTTTACCAAGTATACCAGGAGGTTAAAAAAACAGTCGGTCAAACCTGTGGGGCCTTCTGGAGGGACCTTGTAACTGGAATGTCCAGATTATGACTCTCTCCTTGGTCTCCCAGGCTGTTTTCACAGATCCTGGGTTTCATCTCTTCCCACGTGTGCCTGTTATTTCCCATCCTCTGTGGAAGTGAGGGTTTTACACAGTGGCACACACTGGGGCTCAGTCATCCCCCCTAACAGAGCTGCCTGGACTTGCCAGGTGGGACACGAGGCTCTGATGGGCCTGTTACTCCTGCCCAAACACAGGGACTGGGAATGAGGGTGGGAAGGAGATGGGAGCTCCGTGGAGCCATGTGCGGTCAGTGACACCCAGCATCCTGGGGAGAAGGTCAGCTGCTGTAGCCCTCCTGTGTGGCCAGGTCAGGGCCCTTACCTTCTCGTACTTGGCAAAGCCGCCCATGACGGCGGGGTCCACGATGCCGTTCAGGAGCATGGACAGCGGGTTGATGGGGAGGTTCTCATCACTCTGGTACTGGTTGATCATCATCAGGATCTTCTCGTTAGCTGTCGACATGGTTTCGATAGCATTCTCCAGGGGGCTGATTGTAGTCTGTTGGAAATAAGATCACCAAGAAGGGCTGGAGTGGATTGTGTTAGAAACAGTAATTGGTATTGATTTTACCTGGGGTGGAAAGCCAAACTCCCTGAGGGGCTCCAGCAGGATCTGTGCCATTAACAGGCTCTGGGGTTGTCTGCCTTCAGGAGAATCAGGCTCCCCTGGGGGTGCAGAGGCAGGAGGTGCTGGGCATAGGAGCTCAGAGGCTGACCATGTCACCTCCCCAAGTTGAACACACTCCAACTCAACCTGCCCGTGTTAGTTGAGTAGCAGTGCGAGGGTCATTAGCCAGAGAGACTGAGACCTCGTGATGTCAGCACCCAGCCTGGCCAAGCTGGTCCCGAAACTGGGTCCTGAGATGTGGGAGCATGCTGCTCCCAGGTAGAGCCAGGCTAATTGGAAGGTAAAGAGAAACTTCTCCCACGCCTCTTACAGAGCAGTATAAACAGTGCCATCAATGACAACTGGCAAACGGTGCGGTTCTCCAGAGCAAGTGGAAAACTAAGCTAGCGGTCAGTAAACATTTTCTGTAAAAGGGCCAGATAGTAAATATTTTAGGATTTGCAAACCAGATGGTCTTGGTTGCAACTACTCTGCTATTGTAGGAGGAGAGCGGCTACCAGGAATATGTAAATGAGCGAGCAAGACTGTTCCAGTAAAGCTATTCACGGGACTAGGCGGCAGGTGGAAGGGGGCCCGCCGGCCGTAGTTTGCGGACCACTGAGCTGATTAAATTAAAAGCACAAATCTTGGCTCCGTGGCTCTCCAGGTGTGTGACCTTGGGCATGTTTCCGAGACTTTCTAAGCCTCAGTTGATTTGTTGGTAAAATGGGAATGGGCAAATCTATTGCAGGGAGTTCTAACAGAGTTACGGTTAATGCTTGTGGGTGTTCTAAGAGGGGGTCAGGGGATCTGAGAAAATGTCAAGGAAAAAGGACCCTAAATTTGATAGTGCTGCCTCAGTGGCTCTGCAGGGAAGGTGAGATCATGCAGCACCTGGCAGAGCAGAGCCCTTTAAAAACACGCCCTGCTGGCTCCTGCTCCTACTGCATACAATTGGCGTCTCTGGCCATGTTCTTGGTCACTGTTTTAAACCACTGCCTTAAGTCCCTGTGAAATCATAACCTTGTCACCCTCTTCCCCTGCAGCCATGGTTTTGAAGATGGGAGTTGCTGTGGTGAGAAGTTCCAGGGAATAGACTCCCTCTCTGTCATTGCCACTCTCTGTCCCACATGCACACACACTTACTGTATCAGCTTCATGTTACTATAACAAAATACCTGAGGCAATTAACTTGTGAGGTTCATTTAGCTCACAATTCTGGAGGTTTGAGTCTAGCAATGATAGTTTCACTGGGGTGGGATCTGTAAAGGTGCCCAGTGGCAGTGGTGGGGAGCCTGTGTCAGAGCAGCCTGCTTACACCACGGGTCAGGAAGCAGAGACTAAGAGATAGGGTCCCAGAATCTCATTTGCCAGTGCAACCTAAGGACCTCCCCTGGGCTCCACCTCTTAAGGGTCCACAGTGCCTTCCTGCACCACCACCCTCAGGACAAAGTTTCCACACGTGGACCTTTAGGGGACAGTACCCACATTTAAACCATGGCCACCCCCATCACATGCACACACAGTGACAGCCAGAGGGGAGTGCCCCTCAGCCTGGACTGCAATCCACAGTCCCTCGAGCTGAACCCCACGGGCTAGTTTATGTCACTGTGTGGGCCAACCCTGCAGAGCTCTACAAGGCCAAGGTCTCGACTGTTCTAGGATAATCCAGCAGCAGGATTGGACTGAGTCCAGCTCTGTACCCCAAGTTCACCAATAGCCCGGCAGGTCTGAAAGATGCGGGCTTCACGGTGAGTCATTAAAAATGGAAAGACCTATTGAATGCTTTCCTCCTTATTTTTGAAACTATTCTTGGATTCCCAAATCTATCCTCATTATAGCCATTGGGAATGGAGAATGAGAATGAAGGGCATTTGTGTAGACCAAATACATAACTCTCAGCAGAGCAGGGCATGTATTTGGTGGAAGGTGTGGTGCCAGGAGCTCCTGACAGGCACAGAAGAGCTGACCTTGGTGATGAGGATGTTCCACTCTCCATCACCTCCTCCATGCCAGTTCAGGTGCTCCCAGCCACTTCCTCCAACCACAGGTTCAGTCACTTGCTAGAGGGCAGTTGGTGGCCAGTGGGGTGAGCAGTCAGGTGTCCCTGAGTCCCAAGGCAGCACACAGGGATTCCGCTGTTAACATACCTGCCACCAACTGTGGCTGGGACTTGCTTAAGCCCTCCAGGCTCTGGTCTCCTTGCTAAGCTGAGCCCTGACTTGTCTATGGACAGTGTAGGTACAGTACCCCAGCTTACTCACTGAAGCAAAATGCATTATTAAGGGAAAGTGCTTGGAAACTCAAAAGTAAAAGTGGGAGGGGAGGGGCTCAAACAGAAAGAGGAGGTGATCAGAGCCCTGGCAATCAGGTGGCTCTTCAAATTGTTTGAAGGCATCCCACCAATTCAGCCTTCCTACAACCATGCAGTGTGATCTCAGCCACCTCTGACTCCGACACTGATTGCTTTGGCTGTTCGAGTCCTCCTTGGGTATCAGTTTCCTCAGATGTGAAATAGTACAGCCAAACTAAGCCTGTGGGGTCTGTACTTTAGCAGGCACATTGAATCTCATTTTTCCAGGTTAAATTGAGTTGGGGGAGGGGTTGCCACTGAAGCTGGCTACAGACTCCACTAGTCCCTGTGGTCTTCATGTGACTCTTTCATTCATTTACCCTATCTTGCTGAACTCTAAAGATATTTGAATTTCTAGCTTTGGGACTTAATGACCCTGGCAGCCCTTTCAGCTCTCAAATTCCATAGTTTTACAGATGATGCAAATGAAGAAGAAAAGAAACAGATCGCTCATCCAATATGAGTCATGCAGCTCATTAATGACCAAGTGGAATTTGAGTGACCCCTAGACTTGGGCTCATTGTAAAGACTCCATTTTTCAGGGCCAAGAGCAAATAAAAGCCCTCAATAAATAAACAGAATGTACACTGCGAGGCCAGCAGAACTCAGTCTCCATACAAACTGTACTGGAGTCATGGCAATTTATGAGGAAAGAACAGGGAACAAGATACAAGTTCATGTAATGAAAAAATGTGCTGGGAAATGAAGCCACTTAGCAAGCATTAAACTTCTATGTCTGAGGCATCCTGAAGTCCTTGGTAACTCATCTTAGGCCACTAAGAATGAATTTGTTCTAGTCAAGTTTTTGGCCATTTTCCCAACTCCTACCAGAAGATATTGGGATAAAAAAGGTAAATAAAAAATGGTGACTATTTCTTCCCTAAATTCATAATCCTGATGTCAAAAAGTACAATACAATTCAGCTATGATGGGTGTCTGCATATTACTAAATTGACTGATTTGCTTAAATATCCCTCGGCAACTACTATGGGTTTAGGACTAACTACTCTTGGAATTTGGAATATGACAGATGGAATTTGGAATATGACAGAGAGTAAAATAGACAAATATCTCCATTTTCCTGAAATTGATAGACTAATGGAACTTGTCTAATTCATTATATTTAATATTCTATTAATGTGAAAAATCAAAACCTAGGAAAGTTACATAGTTGATCATCAGGAGGTGGTAAATGCCTAGAGGAGAAATGCAGTAGTGGGAGCACTGGAATGTGCTCCCTGATAGAGTAGGAGGAGTCATGAAAGAAGAGGCACCTTGCTGAGCCCCGCCAGAGCACAGGGCTCCATGGAGTTAAGGGGTAGAGGCCACCGATCGGTGGAAAGTGTCTGCTTCCTCACCTCACAAAAACAGGATTAATGATAGTGTCCCCTGGCTTCCCTGAAGGATTATCCCATGACCTTCCAAGGACACGGGAGTCCATGGATGTCCCAGTTCCTTATACAAAAGTGCATAGTGCCTGGTATATGTACCTCCTCCCTTGAATCTCAGATGGTCTGTATGACTTATAATTCCTAATACAATGCAAACGCTGTGTAAATATTGTTACGTTGCACTGTTTAGGAAATAATGACAAGAGAGAAGAATCTGCATGTGTTCCATTCAGATGTGATTTTTACCCCAGTAGTTTCCATTTGCAGTTGGTTGGGCTGTGGAGGGAGCCTGGGCCTGCTCAGACACTAGGCACCTTAGAGGGTTTTGTGAGGATTACATGGGTAAGGCCATCATTCATCCTTCAACACAGTGCCTGAAACACTTGCTAAAACTTATCCCAAAACAGGGGCATGCAGACTTCCTTCCTTTCCTGGGTACTGCTTGCTGGGTGGGCTGGAGACACTCTGGAGGAGGAGAGAATGAGACAGTCCAGGTGGCTGATAAGGGATTCACTTCATTTACTAAACTTGAACAACCCAGGAGCTCACTCTGCACCTTAGTCCCTCACCTGTACAATGGAGAGAATAACAACAAGGTCACAGGGGGTTCAAGTGAGATTGTCAAGTGAGCAGCTGAGCATGGGCTCAAGAGGGTTTGGTTGCTGTCTTCATTTTTACTCAACTTTCCCAAGGCTAGGCCATGCCTATAAAAAAAGGTTGGAGGGCCTCCAAGCTGCTGGGTCACTGAAAAGAGTGATGGCATTATGGCCAGAAGGGGATGACCTCAAGGCTTCAATACAGTAGCTCAAAAACATCAGTCAGACAATATCCCTCTGCTCAAGACTCTACTTTGCTTACGGAAAAGCTGAAGTCTAGAATAAAATACTGTTACTCACCTCTCACCCATTTTGATCTGGATAAAAGCCTGCTCTGGCCCCAGGGCCTTTGCCCTTGCTGTCCCTCTGCTGCAATGTCCCCCACTTCCTCATCTCCTCCAGGTCTTTGCTCAAGAACCTTTTGACACAGAAGTTTATGCTATTTTAAATAGCCACCATTCCTCTGTCACTTTTCTGTGTTATTTTTCTCCTTCATGGTTATCATCAACACATACAGTATTTATTTTGACTTTTCAGCCTGTCTTCACCTTTAGAATGTAAGATCCATTGCAGAGTCTTGAGGTCTCAGAACAGCACTTGACATGTGTGAAGGACTCATGAAATAGTTTTTGAATGATTCAATAATCAAGACATCCTGAATGTGTCCCCATTAATAAGGTATCCTTACAACCACACTGGACCTTCCTCTGGAACAGCAAAATTCTTGGCAGCCAGAGGACATGGAGACCCTAAGGCTTGAGGAGAAACAAAGTATATGCTCTCTGCATAAGAAAGTTTGAGCATTTGGATTCTGGCCAGAAATGTGGCTCTCTGTGTGTCTGCCATGATTGTGCCTGAACTCACCTGGGACATGTGAACCACCTCGAACCAGCGCAGAATGCCCGGCAGCTTGTAGGCAGTCACGAAGGAGGTCCTTTCAATCCACATCGACTGTAGGGGGCAGGGTGCAAGGCAGGAGAGCAACACACTTATGAAACGGGGGCATCAGAGCAGCTTGGCAGAGACCCAGCCAGCCCTGGGACACCCCATCCACCCAAGAGCAGAGGAAATATTGCAAGATCCAGGAACACTCTCGCCCTACCCCTAAAACTTCTCAACCAGTGTGAAGCTGAAGCTCTCTCTGGACTTGGGCCAAGTAGGTTCTAACTGGATTTATTAGCATCTGAATTTTTGGCAATATTGAATGTGTCCCTGGATATTTTCTGTGGGGAGGGTCCATAACCTTCATTAGATTCTCAAAGGGATGGTGACTCCCCAAATATTAAGAATCACAGAGGCGAAGAGTAGAGAGCAACTCAGAGCCCCCTCCTCACTCCAGCCTTGGCCTTAGGGATGGAAGAGAGGTCCCAGCTGGAAACACACACACACACACACACACACACACACACACACACTCACACACTCACACTCACACTCACACCAGGGACTGGCACACAGGCCACAGAGGTGGCCATGTCACTGTGGCTTCTCATTGGTGTTTGCTGGAAGGTTTGACTTCACTGACACCCTTCCTCACCTGGGCTTTACCTCCTGAAGTGCCTGAATGGCCTGTGGCTCATGAGGTCACCTGACACAAGCTTAGGAGACTCGTGGGAGGGGAAAGAGATAAGGCAGGGAATGGGTGCCATTGAACCCATGGGCATTCATTTTTTTTCCTTGGGTTTTGGGTCAAGTTCCCTTCCATTCTGAGCTGGCAGATCCACACCCTGGCTGCCCAGGTCAGGGGAAATACTCACAGCAAACTCATTCTCGGGGTCTACTGTCCCCTTGCGCACAGGCCGGGAGTAGTGGAACCTTTGTACGTAGTTGGATTTGTAAAAACTGAAAGAGAGGAAGGTGAGACTCCTGGTGGCCATGCCCAGCCGCTAACCCCCGGAGTTCATTCATTAACTTCAGGTCTGGCAGAGTCCTTGTGGCAGCATTTAAAACGAGGCTCTGTGTTCTGGGCTGCCTAACAGCGACTCTCGCACAGGCTTTCCTGGTTTAGAAGGTTGACTGGTCTTATGCCCTTATAAGAACATGGCATCCCGAAAGTAATGGGCAGTTGGAATTGGAATTCTGGCATTGAAGCAGATGGGGCGGGCTGGTCATTTCCAGTGGCCCCACTGAAAGATCTAGAGATGCCATTGACCTAATGTCCCAGGAGTAGCCTCCAAGGAGTTCTTCTAGAGTCATCATCATCCCCCAAATCATTTCCTGACTCTCCAGCAAGGTGCTGCATCATTGCCAGAAGGGCACTGGGCTAGCTGTGGGCTGTTGCCCCTGCCCCTGGGAGCCTAACCAAGAGGGCACGGGAGGCTGCAGTCCTACTTGGACCACCCTTGCTCTGCTGAGGCACGAGGTGAGGCTGCTCCAGGGATGGCCCCTCCTGCAGCTCAGGGCCCCATCTCTCCCAGAGGAGCCCCTGTTGCTCACGGCTCTGCCCAGAGGGCAGGTCTTGTTCTAAGACACTCAGGGGTTCTTGGGTACCTGGGCCTGGGGCACAGGTGGGGGACTATCCTGGCAGCTGTGGGGGTACAACTTTGTGCCCCATAGACTGCCCCCCTCATGGCCTCCTCAGTGACCTTGCAATCTGATAGGAACAGATTGCCACCTGCCACCCTGCTGCTTTCTCTGTCACAGTCTGGACATATCCATCGTCAATGTCCAAACTTACCCAATGCTAAAAAGATGTCCTTTTGGCAGAATGTGCTCAGCATGCCCAAGCTGTCCTGTCTCTGTCCCCCACCCCAACCCTCCTGTCACCTGCCCAGCCCACACTCTAGCTGCAGGTTCCTTGGGGCCATTCTGGGAACCGTCTGAGCAGCAGGCTCTCTGTGTCCAATTCAGTGAATTTTGTCAGTGCCCACTGAGGATTTGCTATGCTGCAAAGTCAGTCACAACTCTGTCCCTCCCATCCATCTCCAGTCTTGGCCTTGTTGGGGACAGAGCCCCGTTAATTGGAGGTGATTCTTCTCCCAAGAGGAAAATGGGAACAGAGTGACTGAGGTAGAGACCGGCACTGGTGCTGCTTGCCATGGCCCCAGAATGACACCTTTGGAGTCCCCATCCCTGTCCCTCTCCCCAGTGGGCCCTGGATCTTACTTTATGATCTGGTCAGGCACTGGCTTGTTCTTGAACCTCGGGTGCTCATCCAAGACTGGCTGGACAGTGAAACACTGGATATCTGGAGTCCCTGAAGTTAAGGACTTGAAACAGGTCTGCTGACCAAGGGACAGTCCCAAATGCACCAGTTCCAGCTGAGAGCTTGCAGGCCGTTCCTTCTGGGACCACTCATTATTGAAGGCTCAATTGCACATTGCTGGCCTCTAACTAGGCCCTGATGACCTGTTAGCAGACACCATGGTCCTCAGCAGAGCTGCCTATTGCCTTGCAACCCTACTTTAGGGCTCTGCTCCTGATAACAGAGTGGGTTAGTGGTGGGTAATCATTGTTATCATTGCCATATTATCATTAACAGTAACACCATCTAATGAATTTATAGCTTTCCATCAACTGCAGAGAACATCTCCCCGTGGTCTTATTTAGTGTCTCCAATTCCACCGGATGGCATTTCACCTAAATCATCCCTGGTGAGGTCATAGAAGTCAGGGAACTTGTTGAAGGTCACACAGCTTGTAAGAACAGAGTGGAGGTTTGCACTTGGATTTTTTAACCCTATGTTCAGAATTCTTTAATCCAAACCTGTCACTCAAAGGTGGTCCTCTGGCTAGCCCCATCGGCATCATCTGAGAGCTTGTTAGAAAGAGCAAATCTCAGACCCTCCTTCAGACATTGAGTCAGAATCTGATTGTGAAAGATCCCTGAGTGAGTCACGTGCATCCCAAAGCTGGAGAAGTATTGCAGAAGAACATGCAAACACGCACTCCAACATCCGGCCCCAGGATCGTAAGGAGTCCTGTCCAGCTTAGTGGGAGTGAGTTCCAACCTTGATTAGTGATGCCTGCCATGGGTGCAGATTACTGGAGAGGCACTGTGAGGGCCAGGTCATTGGCATGCCTATTCTGGACCTGTCTTCATTCATTTTAAGCTGGTAATGCTGCAAATGAAATGAACGAAGTCAGTGGTCACTGGTCCCATCCTGATCTGTTCATCCTCCCCTACCTTCCATTTCTTCTTTATTCACCTCTTCTTTCAGGTGTTCAAGTGCTTTCCTCCTCTTCTCTACCCAAAGACAACTATAATTTCAAAAGTCTTGCCTGGGCCTGATATGTCTGCCAACCAATCAATCAAGAACCCTCGCTAGATCTCAAAACTACGTCAGTATGGGCATACTCCAGGTTTCCACTGTTATCTCTGGATATCCCACAGAGTCTACTATTCCCTGTGCTTGGACTATTCCCCTCCACTACCCTGTGTGCCCCTGAACCCTTCAGGGGGATGCGAAATGCTACAGTCCATGAAGACTAACTTCACCCCAGTCGGGGCTCTTTTCCTTCCTTTGGCTTTGTAAGGGCTTGTCAGTACTTCCCGTAGGATCAGCTCTGAGCTACCCTCTTCCTCCCTGCCCTGCCACCCCCCCACCCCCGCCCAGAGGGCAAGCTTTCTGATGGAAACAGCTGTGATGGCTAAAACAGAATTCCAAATTCAATTCAATTGCCTCTCACTGATACATTTACTCTGTGCTTCTTTATTGGAGATTTCCTTGTTTTACTCTAGAGAGTGTTTCCACAAGGAAGGAAAGAGGGCAATGCTGAGCCCAATGGATCGATCGTGATGGAAGCATTTCTGCAAACCTCAGGAAAATCATTTTCTTTCTTAAGCCCTAAGGCCTCCTCCTTAGGGAGGGAGCCACTCTGGATTAGCCAAGGACGGAAACTGGACAACTACGGCAATTCAGATCCAGCTCACCTCCTGTTTCTGTATGGTCCACAAGCTAAGCGAGGATTTGACATTTTCAAATCACTGATGAAAAAAGAGCATTTTGTGAGATGATAATAAAGTGTGAAAATGATATCAAGTGTGACACTGCAGTGCCCATAAAGATGTAATTGGAGCACAGTCATGCCCACCCACCTGTGTGTCAGCGGCGGCTGCTTTCCAGCCAGACAGCAGGGTCCAGGGGTCATGACACAGAGGGTATGGCCCTCAAAGACTAAAACGTGCTCTATCTGGCCCTCTACAGAAAGCTTGCCCACCTCTCTGTTAGAGAAGGCTCTAGGCCGTGCCTACTGAACTTGCACGCTGACCTTGATCCGACAGGAAACTACAGGCCCATCCTGGGGAAACCTCTGACATCAGCACCTTGGGTGTGAGGGGAATGCAGGCCTGGATTTCCTGTCCCGTGGGATCCAGGCATGGAATCCTGGCAACGGTTCTACAGAAACCTTTGCTTTTGAATTCTGCCAGCTGGGTGCCAAAGCGAGAAGACATGAGGCCCACCCCAAACTGCCTGGCCACTTTTTAACGAGTGAGGGCAAGAGAGCTAAGAGTCCAAGATCCTGGTGGAGAGCAGTCCTGGACCCTAGCTCCGCTGCTTCCTCAATGTGACCTTGTGCTGCTCAAGATCTTAGAGCCTTGAATTTCTCAGTAGCAAAATGCAGAGAGCACCACTGACCACTCACAGGATGGGCACGTGTCAAGGGCCTGGGGTGCAGTGGTCAGAGGTCAGCACATCCTGCTTATGAGCTTTCCCAAAACCGATGGTGAGACAGAACATGGGTTTTGAGACCAACAGATCTTGGGATTAAAATGCCACCTCCATCTCTGATCAGCTTTATAACCTTAAGCAAATTGCTTTCTCTCTCTGCCTCACATATTCCTTCTCTTGGAAACTGAACACCCATCTTACAGCATTTTATGGGGTTTAAAGAAATAATGGTTATAAAGCCCTCTGTCTCACTGAGAGGTTGGTTAGCAAATGTCAGCCCTGGCCCTGTGCCTTGCTACCTGGCTTCTGGCACTGAACTAGGCCTCAGAGTCCCAACTATGATGACATGGCCCCTCCCCAGCCCTGGCTAAAAGACCATGCGCAGTTCACTCTGGCATGTGCTCCTCGCAGGCCTTAGTGCAATCTTCTCTCACTGTCGCCGCACCCACTTCTGCAACCAGTGGACCCCACCACCAGTTGCATCTCTTCCTGCAAATGCCCATGGCAGAGCTGCCACGAAGGGCAGGCAGGCATAACAAAAAGGTTACAGATGAATATTTATCACCCCAGGGAAAAATATTTGGATTAAGGTTTGGCAGACTGAGCAGACCAGCCACGCAACCTGTCAAGCCCGTTTTAAAGGCTGCAACTTAATCTTTGCTAAAGGGCGCAATGCAGGGAGCCAGGCTGGGCCATTGTGCTCCCTGGCTCAGCAGCCAGCCCTGAACCCTGCCTCCTGCCCGGTGCTGGCGTGGCTCCTGGCCTGGGAACACCATGTCTGCATCCTGCTGGGTCACCTGTGCTTCCCCAGCATCTTTGTCATCTCTGTCCTGCTCTGTGCACACTAGCCAGCCAGTTCCTCCCCCTTCCTCCTTTCTTCTCTGTCTTTCTCTTTTTGCTTCCTCTCATTTTCTGTTTTTTTTTTCTATGAATCAACACCCTTCTCCCGGGGTGGGCTGGGTGCCAGGCAGTGTGGGCGAGGGCCACAGTGCAGGAAGGAAGGCCTCTTGGTGCTGACTGCTACTCTCAGCTCACATACTTCCAAAAAGCATGTGAGAAACTGATCAAAGTCAATTCTCCAAAGAAACAAATGGGGTGTGAGAAAATGGGGTTCTGGGAAGTCCAGAAAAGGCCACTTAAGATAAGGTGATGGAGGAAAGCCTCTTCCAGGAGGTGAAGCCAAGTTAGGATCTGACAAGTGAGCAGGAGCCACTTGCCTAAGGATTGGGGAAGGGCATGTCATGCAGAGGGAACAGAGAAGGCGACGGCCAGGAGGTGGGAACAACTAGACATGTTTACGGAACAGAAAGGAGCTGGTGTGGCCAGAGGGAAAAGCAGGGGTCAGAGAGTGGACAGCCTTGCAGCCCTGCTCAGGAGTCTGGTTTTACTATAAGAGCAATAAGGGGTCATTTCAGTCCTTGAAACCAGCTGTGCTCCTTCCCATAATGTCCTGCATGGGTCATATTATATAAATAAGTATTTAATAGCTCAAGGTGTTGTCCAGTGTCTGCTTTGCTTGCTACCTTCTAAGCTCCCTGAAGGCAGGACCTCTTTGTAGGTATAGCCTTGTACAATGCTTGGCAAAGAGTCCAGACTTTGGAATATTCACTCCAAGAAGGAACGAGTGAGGAGGCACGGGATGCCTCAGTGGGTGCTGCGTGTAGAGTGGACAGTCATCAGTGCACCTGGGGATTGGTTCCAGCTCATACTGAACTCCCAGGATGTTCAAATCTCTTACATAAAATGGCTTAGTAGTCTCACATCCTCCTGTACATGTTAAATGACTTAGTAAATGACTCCTAATACTTTTAAGTCATTATAGTACCTAATGTGCTGTAAATCCTAGGTAAAAAAGTTGTTAGACCATATAAGGGAATAATGTCAAGAAAATAAAGTCTGGACATGTTTGGCACAGCCTCCATTCTCCCCCCTCCCCCAAAATTTTCAATCTGTGGTTGGTTGAATCCAGGGGTGCAGAACCCATGGATATGGAGGGCTGACTGTACTGAGATGGGTTCTTTAGATCCCACACCAGACACTAAAACTGGCACACCACAGTGATTTGGGCAGCAGGTCTGAGCTCTATGGGCTGAGGTCCCCACAGCACTGCTCATGCCCAGCCCTGTTGCTAGAACATTCTGTAAGGATACACTGGCCTGGAGCATTCTTCACGTCGTCTCCAGGGGCAGAAGTCGTGTTCATCTTCTCTGCATTGGGGAACTGGCTCATCAGCTGCAGCTGGAAGTCTTCTCTCCGCTCATACTCCTTCCCTCGGTAGATAAACACTTTGTTCTGCAAAGCAATGACCCCCATCAGGGATCCCAGAACCTCCTGACGTGGAGGACGTGACCCAAGCATAGCTGGGAGGTTCATGAAAGGAGCATGGGGTTGTGGAGACCTCTGACGGCTCCCTCTCCCCTCAGTTTCCTACCAACAGAGGGGAGAGCTCAGCTCCCTGACCCAGCTGGGCAAGCTACTTCTTAAAAGAGCTCCTTCCAAAGGGAGGGAAGAGTGTGCATGCTGACTCTTCAAAGCCTCCCACATGCAGCTTCCAGAATAATTTTTTGCTCATGTTTCACTCTATGGCACCCACTGTTACATGGCCACACCATTTCCCTGCTGCCTGTAATGTGACATGTGGGCTGGGGGGGACCAATGTTCAAGGCTTCTCCTGGCTCCAGGCCCTGAGCTCCCCAAGACATTCTCTTTACCCTTCCTCAATCATGTCAGCCCCTTCTAGACCAGGAGTCCTCAACTGGGTGTTTGTGTCCCCAAGGGACATTGGCAATATCTGGAAACATTTTTTAGTTGTCACACTGAGGTTGAGGGGTGCTACTGGGAGCTGGAATAGAGGCCAGAAATGCCACTAAACATCCTGCAACACATGGGACAGCCCCCACAACCAAGCAGGATGGGCCCAAGATGTCGATAGTGCCAAGGTTGAGAGGCCTTGGTCTAGACAACATCAGTGCATCCGTGCTGCCTCTAATGGTCCCGAAGTTCTTCTGTCCAAGCCCAAGTCTCTCTGACCTCTGTGCATCAGACCTTCCAACCCTGGAATCATCAGAAGAGCCTAGGAGACTTTTCAAAGTTCAGGTTTCCTAACCAGAAGCGATAATTGCTGGCAAGGATATGGGAAAGGTATGCTTGCACATTGTTGGTGGAACTGCAAATTAGCACAACCACTTTGGAAAGCAGTATGGAGATGCCTCAAAAGACTAGGAGTGGGACCATCATGTGACCCAGCTATCCCACTTCTTGGTATTTATCCAAAAGAACTAAAATCAATATACTATAGTGATGCATGTGAGCCAGCAGCACGATCCACAATAGCTAAATTATGGAACCAGCCCAGGAGCCCATCAATAGCGAATAAAGAAAATGTGGTCTCTATACACAATGGAATTCTACTCAGCCATAAAGAAGAATGAAATCGTGCCATTTGCTAGTAAATGAATGGAACTGGAGAACATTTTGCTAAGTGAAATACGCCAAACTCAGAAAGTCAAGGGTCGAATGTTTTCTTTCATATGTGGAAATTAGAGAGAAAAATGGAATTTAAAAAAGGGGGATCTTGCCAAAATAGGAGGGAAAGCAGTAGAGTAGACACAGGGAAAAAAGAGGGAGAGAGGAGAGGAGGGAAAGGGGAAGAACTGGGGAATGGAGCTGACCAGATTATCCTAGGGGTAGGTATAGATATACTACAGTGTGCTCTGATTTCATGTATAATGATAATGCATTGATTAAAAAAATAAAGAGATATAGAAGGAAGACCAATAGATCTAAGGAGGGGGATCTGAGGGAGGAAGGAGGGGAGGGAGAGAGGAAGTAAAAGAACTCAGATTCCCAGGCCGCTCTCCAGAGTCCTGAAATGGAGTCTGCAGGAGCTGAGCCCAGGGATGCATGTTTGGAGCAAGTTGCCCAGGGGACCCTGAGGTGCCATCAGTTTGAGAGGCCACCTCCACTCCACCCAGGAGAGCCTCCCTGTCTATCCTGTCTGGTGCTCATGGTGGCACTCCCAAAGCTCCACCATGACTTCCTCTTCATTGGTAGCTATAGTGATTTACCTCCTTGACTGCGCTGTAGGTCAAGTGAGGTCAGGGGTCAGGTCTGCTCCTTCCTTTGCCTCTCCCTGTCCTCAGAATGGAACCATAAGTTTGCAGGCTGGAAGGAAGTCGATAGGTGACCTAATCCCTCTCCAGGGTGGATAAACAGGCCTCTAACACAGTGATTCAGAGACAATGCTCCAGGGACCCTGAGGATCCCCAAGACCTTCCCAGGGACTCACAAGATCAGAACCATGTTGCAATAGCTAAAAGCTGAATCCGCCTTTCCTACCCTCGCTCTCTCAGGGGTAGATGATGGAGCTCTTCACAGGTGACGTGATGGGTGACCACAATAGATGAGAACCTAGCTCTTCTCTGAAGTCAGACATTAAGTAGATTTGCGGAAATGTAAAGCAATCTTGCTTTTGTCCCTTATTATTTAAAATTGGAAGATACAGCTATTTTTCCTAAAAAAATTACCATTCATGTTAACAGGTGATGGGTTTATTATTATTATTTTAAAATAAATTGCCAAATATTTTGACCTTTTTCTTGGTTTCCATTTTTCACATGGTACATATACATAAAGAATCTAAAACACAGATATTCTTTGGAGTCCACCATAATTTTAAGAGCAAGGAGACCCTATGACTAAAACTCCTGTAGGTGACCCCATGGGGCAGTCATTCTCCGGTCTCTCTTTGAATTCTTGGTTCCAGTAAAGGGGAGCTCACTACCTCCCCAGGCAGCTCTAGTTGCTGTGTAGAAACACACAGGTGACTGGTGCTGGCGGCTCTGACAGGCAGCGTGGCTGAGGACTCCTGGGGATGGTGGCAGCACTCAGGCAGAGGAAAGCCTGGCTCTGAGCTGTGAGCTTCTGAGCACAAGCAGATCCTCAAAGGACAAAGAGACCTCTGAAATGCCAAGGCCAGGCCTCCTGAGTCGGAGCCACCTGCAAACTCACCCGCAGAAAGGAGGGGAATCCCTGGCCATAGTATCCGACAGCAAAGTAGTCTGGTTTGGGCCTGAGGATTTTCATGATGTTTTCATAGAATTTTGCCTGCTGGATCTGAAAGAAGAAAATACAGGTGGTAACATCACAGATGTGCAGCCAATGAGCTTCAACCCAGAGGCCACAGTGGAGACCAACCCGCCTGGTGCACAGCATGGCACACCTGTGGCTGTGTCTGCTATGCATCACCAATAGCTCTGCTTGCAGCAGGCCAGGTGCTAGCTGCTCACTCCACCTCTTCTCTTCCATTTACCTGCATCTCCTCACGACCATCCCACAATTGCTTGAGCCCCCGTTTGCAGCTCAAGCAACGGCACCTCAGTGTGGCCAGGAAGTACGGGACTGAGTCCAGGCGGCGACTTCCAGGGGCCCCAGCATGGCAACCATGCTCACACTTGGTGTGTGTGTGTGTGTGTGTGTGTGTGTGTGTGGACACACAAATGGACACTCGTCTCTGGATGCAGATATCTTCCTGTGTGTGCACACTTGACGTATTTCCTCAGTCCCAAGAGGTATATATTTCTTATATAGTGACATCTCCGAAACCTGTACTTCATGGCATCTTACAATTGTTGTTGGCCCTACAGAAACCCTGCACACGCACAAACACACACACACACACACACACACACACGTGCACACCTTACAATCAAGGGTAACTTCAACTTGATGTGGTCCCGAAGGTATGTGTGGATCTAGACAGAAGCCTGTGTGACACAGCTTCGTGCAGGCATGTGTGTCAGGGGTGTGTGTGTGTGTTTGTGCATGAAGGCACATGTCTGGAAGGCGTGTGTGCTTCCATGTCCACCAGCATTGATGCAGATGTGCCTGTGGGCAGGTATCAAGTGCCTCCTGGCGCATCACACCGTACACACCTTAAACAGCTAACAGCTTAGTTGTTTTTCATGACCTCATCATACCTACACCCTCCCTTAAAAAAAATCTAGCACTTCTCTCTTAACATTGAGACTCTGATATTATGCTTTCCTGGAAACGCCTAGACTGGCCTTTCTCAGTGGATTGGGAAGGGGCCCTGAGGTCCTGGCACTTGGGCATCCAGGAAACGTGTGGGGCATGGACAGGATGGGGAGCAGCTGGACGCTTTGCATTTTCCCTGGAGAGGCCAACTCCCCGCCAAGTCCTGGCTTCTGCAGTGCAGGCCAGACAGGCCGGCGCCTCCACTTTCTACTCCCCACCAAGTCCTGGGAAAAGCCAGATGGGGAGCATTTTAATGTGATTTATCTGCACGTCAAAAAGCACAAATTCGTGTTTTTATTTAATTGGTTTAGTGATTTGTCGAAGTTTTCCTGCGAATGTAGCAGTGTTTAACGGGTACGCAGCGTCAGCAGTGAGCGGCTGCCCTAGCGCATGCACGCACTTAACCCTCCAACCGCATGCAAGAGCCACTCAGCCCAGCCTCACTCCAGCCTCAGGCCCTGCCTCCAGTCATCTTCTATTTTCCTACCCCACCTGGCCTCCTGCCTCCTTCTCTGCAACCTCTGTGGGGAGAGGAGGCGTGAGCAGCCCAGGGAAGTCAGCCTCCCCCAGGACAAGGACACCTTACCAGGTTCTGGCTGAGCAGCTCGTAGTCAAAGATCTCCATCTCGTACTGTTCCGCCAGCTCCTTGCACAGGCTGATGGCCTCTTCCCACATCTACAGAAGTCACAGGAGCAAAGATTATGGGGACCCCAAATTTCTGGAGCCTTTGCTGAGGAAGGGAGTTGAGCTCTGCTGTGTCCTTTAGACTGAGCTGTAGGCCTCACCCAGACCTGCCTCCCACAGAGGGAGCTGGGGCTTCCAGGCAAGAACGACCTTTCCTGGCCTCTCATCCTAGTTTCTTGATGAATGATGGAGCAGGCTGAATGCTTTATTTCCATGCTCTCTCCTCTTCCTAACCACTCTGAGAGGACCTGATGGGATCCCCATGTGCCAGGTGAGAATGGAGGCTCAGGAGGCACAGAGCCTACCCCAGGGCAAGGGCCTACCCAGGAGCAGGGACAGCACCCCAGCCTGGCTGTCACTCAGCTCTGTTCCTATCTCAGAGATGCTTAGTAAATTGAACCTGTGATGCCTTCTGCAGGGGGCAGGCTGGGCAGAGGAGAAGGGAACAAGGTGCTGGAGCCAGAGAGCTTCTGGATCACACCCTGGCTGCCCTGATGTCCAATCCTGGGATCTTTCCCCTCTGGTTTCCTAGTGGGAGTCAGTGTCGGATAGGGATAGAGGTGGAGGTGACACCACAGTATTAAAAAACAATTAAGGTTATATTGTAAGAGATCTTCCCCATCTTTAAAAATAATTTCTCTGCTCTGTTTTAGGTGAGAAGCCAAGATCACCCACCATCTTAGACTGAAGGGGGTCACAGACCGCTGCAGACAGGCAGGGGAGGTGCAGGGTGGGCAGGGGACCTCACCATCTCCAGGGAGACCCATTCCATTTCACATTCAGTTTAAAATAGAAAATGCCCCTGGATGGAGAAGCTGGAGGAGGCCGGGGAGGAGAGAGGGCAGTTCCCAAAACGCAGTGTGAGCTTCCTAACGGAAGTGCATCTATCTCTGCATCCACGCATGGAATAAGACCAAGTGCTACATAGAGGAGCCTGGCTGTGAATTGTGGGCAGCTTGGTGAGCCCCATCGAACGCTTCATGTGCCAGGAGGAAGCAAGTCTGTGGGCTTCACCCTGAACAAGAAGGGTGAAGAAATGCCCCTGACTGGGCCAGGGGACTGTCTGGCTCAGGTGCAGGTCTTCACCAAAATTCCCACCTAATACAAACTGGGAGGAGAAACTCTGCCCATGTGTTAAGGACACCAGGAGACCGTGGAGGGGGTAGGGCAGGAGTCCGATGCCTGGAATTTCTTCCTTGGTCTCCTGGGGCCTCTGATGGTCACTGATCTCTTTGAGCCTCAGACATTCATTACTGAGCTGCTGCTGGGTTTTGGGTGAGGTTCACAGGCCTTGCACACGCAGCCATTGAGCAGAAGTAAAGATGGATGATATGTGGTCTCTACCCTTATGGAATATCAGTGAATGTAACAGTTGTATTTTGAGGGGTACAGGAGTTAGGAAGATGGAGTACAAGAGTCGAGAGCCATTGTGTGTGTGTGCAGCAACGGGTGTTCCCAAGGAAGTGTGGAGAAAGAAAGCTGAATGGGGTGCTAAGGAGTTCGGGCTTCATTCTAGAAGCATCCACAGAAGTGGTCTTCAGGGTGAGCTGTCTCCATCTGCTGCCTCCTCTCTGCTCCCAAATGCTTTGGCACCACCTCTTCCCTTGTCCTTTCCCTCATTTTTGCACAACACCAAAGGGCACCATGCAAATGCTATAATGACTGGCATGTCTCTGAGCTTGGCACACTCAGCACAGGGCATCGAACACTTCGAGGAGGACAAAGTCCTACAGGTCCTTCTGGACCTGACTTTCCCATTGTGACTGACTTAACCAACCAATAAACACATCAGAACCTCTGATTTGACACCCAGTGGGGCAGGAGGTTCAAGAGATGGCAGAGTCCCTGCCCTCAAGAGGCTTAGCATTGTAAATTATTGCAATGGTGTTCTCCAACTGGTCAACCCTGGGGGATTTATAAGCCCTTCTGCAGACATTACCTCATTCTATCTTTCCAGGGACACTAGGGAGATCAGACCAAGGCAGATGCAATGAATTGCAGCAGGAGGAGAGATCAAAGTTAAGTGTTAAACAGTGTCCTCGTGAACTGGAGGAGGCCTTGAAACTTAGGAGGGCCAGGGCTGTGGGTAAGCAGGAGGCTTGAGATAAGCCTGGGAGAGGAAGTGGCCGAGCGAGGTAATAACCATGATGATCATGGAATTGTACAAGGTATGCCACGTACAGCTCCTAAGCTAGATTTCCTGTGTGGATCTTGTCAGCTAATTTCCACCCTTCAGCTAGGGAGTTGGTCCTATTAGTATCTTACTATGATGGAAGGACAACTAGAGTCTTGCAGAGGCCAAGAAAACTGTAGGTGGTAGAGAAGCAAGGAATAAAACCCCCGAGTCTGGCTCCAGAGCCTGAGTGCTCAGCTGCCAGGCCACATCCCCTGGGGGATGATGGGGGCCTCTGGGCTCCTGCTGCCTGATGGGTCACTGGAAGCTGGAACTGGGTAGCAGCTGGTTTGCCCAATTCCTGGCCAGATCCAACCAGGAATCCTTGCTGCTAAAGATCAACAATGGTGCCACAATGTCATTCATCCATTCAGTCCACTCAATTGCCCAGGATAAAGTCCTTGGTCCCTCTGTGTTTATTCTGGCCACTGGCCATTTATCAGTGGACATGGAGGGTCTTTGCTGTCACAGCATTCTGAATTGGAGAGTCAGACAATAAACAAGAGAAACAAAATAAACATGATGATGTTTGAGAGCAACCAGGACTTTGAAGAAGCAGGAATGGTGACCCAAGGCAGGGTGAGGCTGCTTTGCCTGGAGGTGTCAGGGAAGACCCCCTTGGGGACATGACACCCAAACAAAGCCCTGAATGGTGAGAGGGCCAACCTTCCAGTGGGGAGGGGGAGGAGGAATGCTCCAAGGTGGGAAAAGCCAGTGCTGGGGTTCTGAGGCTGGAGGCAGCTTGGCATGGAGCAGGTGAGAAGAGAGCTCCCAGCAGGGATGAAGTGATGGAGGCCATCAAGGCCCAGCTCACAGGGGTCCCGATGATCATGGGAAGGACTGTGTAATTCATTCTAAGTGGAATTGGGAAGTGGTTGAGACTTCTCCAACAAGAAGTGGTGAATGACATGTTTTCTGATCACCCTGTTTTCCAAATAAGGGCTGGCAGGGCAGGAGAGGAGGCAGGGACTCTGCTTAGGATTCATTGGAGTGGCCCAGTGGGTGATGCAGACACTTGGAAGGGAGGGTTTCCAATCAAGATGGAGAGAAGATGGAAAGAAAGGATCAGATTTAGGATTTGCAGGGATAGCTGTCATTCCTGAGGAGGGATATGGTGTAGGGCTTGGGAGAGAACTGCCTTTCCCAGTGGTCAGGGTCCCCACAGAGAGAGGAGGGGCTGGAGCAGATTACCTTTCCCTTGTCAAAGTAGCCTATGATGGTCTCATAGAGTGTCTCCTTCAGCTGTCGGTGGGTCTGGGGGTGCTGCTGGCCTGTCTGCATGACCTGTGAGGCACATTGCTCATCTGACCACTGTGGAGAGAGGACGCAGGGAGTCACCCAAGGCCAAGGGACTGCCATGGTCAGTTGTCACCCCAGGATTGAAGGACAGAAAACACCCCTCCACACACTGTCCTTTCCTTCTCTCCTCCTCTCCCAAACTCAGCTCACTTTTGAAAGCTCAGGGTCCCTCTGGGGAGGCTGCCCCCTTGGGACATGAGAACCAGGTGCTTGGAGGTTGCTCTTCAGCAGAACCCACATCCCAGAACAGATACTGACTAGAGAGCTGAGGTCCTGCAGAGCCTGGGCTGGCTCCCTGTGGCTCTGGGTCTCAGTGGTCAGTCAGGCAGACACTGGTCCCTTTGCAAAGCACTTCCTGATTTTTGCTGAATGGTGCTTATTTGATCCATTGGCTCGCTCTGTGTCGCTTGCAGGGACTCTCTCTAGAACAAGGCAGGTTCCCAGCTTTTCCAAAGCCAAGGGAGATCAGCTGACTTTACCCAGCTATTGCAAAATCTTCAAGAGAAGGAAAGCAGTTCAGTGGGCACACTGATGGTTAATTGCTGATAGCAGTTTGGATGCTATATAAATATAACACTGCAAAACATATCTTGGGGGGTTATATCACTAAATGTAAAGGTCACTAAAACCTTATGTGATCAGGGGAAGTAGGGCAGAAAGTATCCTGCCAAGTCAATGTTTTGGGACCACTGATCAAAACAAAATTCATTTGGCTGTTTTTCCTTTTTTTTTTTAACTCTTCAACATGCTGTGAGGGCCCACTGGGCTCCTGCCTGGACCTCCTTCATCCAAAGGGACCGCACCTTGAGAAGCCAGGTGTGAAGGAGCAGTGTGTACGCGGCCTCCGTGTAATTGTCACAGTCCAGGTGAAGGTCACGGAGTTTGTACAGGTACCTGTTTGGGGGACAACACACCAAGTTACCAGGAGCAGTGGGAAGGAGGTGTTGGTAGGGACAGGAAGGAGTGACAGAAGAGCAGTGAACCCCTGCAGGTCACAGGGGAGTCTTCATAGTGACAGCAGCTAGCATTTGCTGGATACCAGCCCTAATGCCTTGGATCATTTATTCCTCATGACAAGCCTGGGAGATGGTTCCCTGGGGTCTCCCATTTCAGATGAGAAAGCCACAACCTGGAGAATTGGGACCACCCCAGCCAGTGTTCAGCTGGGTACTGAAGGTTCCAGCCAATGCAATATGACAAGTCAGGGAAATGAAGGTGAGGAGAGAGAGAACTTGTCAGAGGTCCAGGCTGACAAACAGAAATGGTGGGCTGTCATCTCCACTTAACCGCTGTCTGACCGCAAGAGTGAGAACAGACCCCAATAAGTAGAAAGGGCAGCTCCTACTCCCTCTTCCATGTTCTCTGAGTGCAAAGAAAGTGTGAAAGGAAGGAGACCAGGGGCTGCAGAGTGTGCAATAATATGGAGGCCCTGAGCTGTCGATGGGGAAACCCACCATTTGATCACAGTGGCATTCCTACGTCCTGACCCTTTGCAAAGTAACATTCCAGTTTCTGAACCCTGGGATGACAATTTGTTGAAGGGTATTGGAGATGGGAGCAAAGGAAGGGAGGTTTGGTAAATTCTTAGATAATTGATCCACAGTAGGCATCCATGGGCAGTGAATGAACTTCTCTGTGCCTCAGTTTGCCCATCTGCAAGATGGCAACACTCAGAATCTACCAATAGAGTTGTTCAGTGTAAAGGGTTGAGCAAATCATGAGTAATATATAAAAGGCTTCATAAGTGACAGCTAGCATCGCTGCTAATAAAGGCAAGTGTGTGCTTAAAGTGATTAGCTTGTAGCTGGCACCAAGCGCTGACAGTTGCTATCTATTATCATTGTGAACCACGTTCTTCTACAGAACATTCCCACCTGCCACTGCTGGAAGCAGAAGCCAGAGCCCAAGAACCACTGCTTCGGTGACTTGCATGGCATTAGGAGCATTTAACAACTCTTAGTAACTGGGTGAAGGGAAGAGGCTCAATTCTTCCCCCAGAGGAGAGGAACTGCTGCCATTGTGGCAGGATTTCACCTAGACCCACCACCTCACTTTGGGGTCATGGGCTTCCAGCATCTGTACTCAGCGAAGGACAGAAAATCCCTGTGCTTAGGCTTGGGTTCCTATTAGAAGGAAGTCCTTCTGTGCAGAGCTCACCAAAGGAGCTGCCGACATTCAAAGTCCCCTGGCCACATAAAATGTAGCTTCTGGGCTGAATATCAGCTACCTGACCTCAGGTTAGAGACAGCCAAAATTCTGGAGGAGAAGACAGTCACCTCATGGTTATTTGATAGGAGGTGAACCAGGACACCCGGTGCCCTGTTTCTCATCCATTTATTCACCCAGTGCAGTGTTCTGAGCATCAAGGCTATACCAGGTGTTTGAAATGAGAGGTAGCAAAAATGGACCCTGTTCTTACGTTTGGCATTCAGAGTCTAAAAGAGTTAGATGTGAATCAAATTATCAGATGAATAGCTGCAAAAATATGCTGTGATAAATATTGTGAAGGAGAGATCTATGGACTGAGAGTGAGATTTATCTAGGTGGGAAGAGGAAGGGATTCTAGAAAGGGCTCTGGCCTGCTAGTTGAGCTAGTCTCTGAAGGTGAAGGGCAGGAGAGGGAGAATATCCCAGGCAGAAAAATCCACTCATCAAGAGAGTGCATTATTACCAAGTAGCCCGTCCATCCATCCCAGCAACACCGTTTAGGTGAGGAAATCCAGCTACATTAGCATCCCAGAGCCAGAGACAGGCAGAAGCAGGTTCCAACCCAGCTATTTCTACCTAGCTTGTCCACACTCTTCCCCATAGTGCTCTGCTGATCAGAGCCATCAGTGAAGCTGCTTGTGGCCTCCAGGTAGAGCTGGGGATTTGGAAACACCTGTGTGCATACATGACTTAGTCCTGCCTTATCTCTTCCCGTCCATTATGGATCCCTTGGACCCTTAGAAGGCTGCACCCAACACTGGGGGAGAGGGGCCCAAGGGAGAGCTTCCCTGCATTGGCAAGGCACTTGTTCCTCTTTATATTAACCCTAGGGTTTGGTCTTCCGTGACGAGCCCAAGGGAGGCCTCCATGAGCTCACTCAGGATATCAAGTCAAACACCTCCAGATGCTGGAGGGAGGTAGGCAGGGTATGGAACCATGGGGAGAGAGACTCCCATGACCCTGGGGCTGGCTCCTGCCATGCCCAAAAGGGCCATCACCATCCATGCATGTGACAGCTGTCAGATGGCAGGAGGGTCCAGTATGGCCAAACCCTCTGAGTTCTTTTTTAGGAGAAGGAAATTTTGATTTTTATGTAAAATCTCTAGATTTTACAAATTTGGCAACCGATTAAAAATTGTTTTAAAATACTATGCCCGCCAAATGGAACAGGTTTTCAGACTCTACCCTGTTTGCAATGTCTGGTTTGGGCAAATATGGCTTTCCTAGATAGGTCCCCAAATCCCCAAAGCTTGTGGAGGTCTGGGATTTGCCATCTGTGCTTCTAAAATGGGAGGCAGAGGAAAGAGGATGGAGGGAGGGACCATATGCTGGGCATGTCACCTAGCATATCTTGTCTCATCCTCAAAACAGAAGGTGAATGGAAACATGGCAGATGGGGAACCTGAACCAATTCCTGGGATGATTCGTCCATTGTAACAAAGAAAGCAGGGCAAAGACTCCACCTCCTTCAGACCCCAAGCTTGGTGCTGTCCCAGTGTTGCGTCTGATGATGTTACAAATGACCTAAGCTTAGGACAACCTACCAAATTATTTTTTCCCCCAAAATGAAAGTTCCTTCTTCTGGAATAACATTAAACTAAGAACCTAAAAATATCTTGAGTAAGAGCAGGCTGAGTTTAGACTTGAAGTCTCTGCCCTTTGACTGAATATGTCAAAGGTCTTAGAAATACCTGGCTCCTTAACCTTCTAGTTGATTCCTCCTCAGGGGCTCCTGCCTTGTAAGAATATGCATAAAGGTATATGTCCAAGAATTCTGTTGTTGTGCTGTTTGTTACAGAAAAATTTGGAAACAACCTAAATGTTCAACAATATAGAACTGGTTACATAAATTATAGCATGTTCTGGAAAGGAAATTTAATAGTTTCATTAAAAATGATGTTGAAATACATCTGTTGACATGGAATTCTTGTCAAGTTAAAAAAAGAGCAAATAATAAATCATTAGTAATTCCACTTTTGCAAAAAGTAATATATGCCTAGAATTTGATATATGCATGAACATAGAAAGATCTGGAAGTATGTATGGGTTATGGGAACTTATTTCATTTTTTGTTTTGCTTGGGTGTATTTTATGAGTTTATTTTGTTGAGGTAAAAAGTCTATATTATTTTCATAATGAGCAAAAAATAGCAATAAAAAACTTTGCAGAAAAATATAATTCTGAGAAAAATTGGCAAAGAAGTTCTTTTTGCTCCAGGCTAATGTCCCCAAAACTCTTTGTGATATATTAAAACAAGTATCTCTTAAAGGCCTAGAAGGAAGCAGGCGTCCTCCAACTCTGTACATCTCCCTTTTAGAACTGGGCTGACTAGTGGCTGTACCATGTTCCTGGACCAACCAGGGCTTCACATGACAGCCAGCAACGAATGCAAACAACTCTCAGCTCACCCGCAGGAATGAGGAAGAGCAAGGCCACATGGCAGGCGAGTGATTTGCGGGGCAGAGCGTAGAATGGACAGAGTTGAGTCTGGGGGATTGACAGGCATCAGAACACGCAGGGTCTGAACGCCAGGAGGGAAAGGTTAAACTATCCTGAAGGCAGCAGGGAGTCATCAAGGGACATCAGCAGGGGAGCAGCACTGCAGGTCTGAGTTTAGAAAATGAAAACCTTACCTTATGTACATCTCTTCCCGGTTGTTATCTTTGTAGAAATTCTAGATGGGGAAGAAAAACAGCCATGAGTGTTTTCCTTTGCAAGCCTCTGAGGGTAGAGGGTGTCACGATGGAGATGAGAGTGAGGTTGCTGTTTGCTATTGGGCATCCTGAAATGGGAACTGTACTGTGCTGAATGCATTCCACAGCCTCATTGGGAGAATCTGTTTGGAAAGTCACTTCTCTGACTATAAAGGGACAAAGGAAATGTCTCAGCCATCATATATAAGGGGATGCAGTGGAGCTGTCTTCTGGGCTGAAAGGTGGGTTTCCATGGAGGGGCCAGTCTGCTTTGGTCTCCTGTGGTCACAAGGACCTGAGTTGGAAAGAGAGTGGCAACATCCCAGCAATAGGAATAGATCATAACCCCTGACAGCACAGAACTCTCCAGAGCCATGATGGGATTCCACGGCCAAAAGCATTTGAACTTGGCAAGACTTGGGAAGCTGGGTCTTATTTTAGCACAGAAGCCATTTAGACTGGTAGTTTTCCTGAGCCCTAACACCAGAGATCCTAATCCTGTGACATCGTTAAACAAGTGCTTATAGACTCAGAGCCAGGAGGTCCTGATCCAGCCTGAGAGGCCCACAGGGCAGGGGCAGGGGGCAGCAAACTGGCAAACTGGTTTAACCCTCAGCTCTCCCCACACTAGGCACTTCTCTATCCTGCCCTGATTCTTGACACCACATTCAAGTCCCACGCCCAAACCTAGCAGGGTCTGATTGCCGAAGGGACTGCCTGCCCTAAGCTTTCTCCCAGGTCCTGGTCTGACTGCTAAAGGTCTATTTCTTCCACCAGCTTCTCTCTCCTTAGAAATTTCTCTGTTCCTGGAAAGTCCCTCTACCTGCTCTTTATGTAAATGGGGCCTTATGGAGTTATTAGCACTGACTCCTTTCTGCAGTTTAATTCCTTTAAACTCCCCTCAGCATTCTTGAACATCAGTGGCAATATCTAAGCTGCTACAAGAGAGGCCATGTAGACTAAAGGGAGGCCACACAACAGAACTGGGGGGACTGCACTTATATTTCAGGAGCATTGGGAGTGACAGGGGGCTGATGTAAGGGAGGCCACATAGGCTTCGGTCAACTGCTCATTTAAAGCAGTTTGAGGCTGACCAATATGGCGGAAGGTAGCGCCATGGCTACTGCCACCCTCTCCAGAGCCAATCACCCAGCACAGAAGGGAGGCTGTCAGGAGTGGGCCTGTGTGAGCTCTTGTCATAGAGGCAAGAGCTTGGGTTTGGCCTTGGCTGCTCTGCTAAGTTGGCCTGTGGTAGTCTTCTCTAAGCCCTAGTTATTCATCTACTCCATCCTGCCGGAAGAAGGGAGCCAGCACATATAGAGCAGCTCCCCAGGGGCAGGACTTGCTGCTATTGTTTCCTCCACATAACAGATAAGCAGACCAAGAATGGAGAGCACCTCTGAGTGGCCTATTTTATTAATTATCAGGGTAAATGACAGCCCATGAGCTGCGTGCCTCTGAAATGCACATTGCCCCCCAGTCTCCACTGCCGTCTTCTTCTGTGGGTGTACTAAGGGCTAACGGGGTACTCATCATTGCCATTTCACATATGAGGAAAGCAAGGCATAGGAAGTCCTTAAGACACAGAGCTGGCAGGCGGAGGAGCAGGGGTACCAACCCACATTTGTCTGATTTCAGAAGCTGTTAGCACCACTTCGCTGTCAGGAACAGGAGTGAGACCCAAGCCAAGCCCACCCCCAGGACTCTGGACTGACGTGGGCAGTGGGGAGACCCCAGGCGACGCACCAGCAGGTTGACAGTGCAGCTCATGCGGTTGTCTTTGCTCTCGTCGGTCATCACTCCCCGGTAATCCAGCAGCTTCTCCAGGAGCCCTTTGACCAGGTTCACGAAGTTCTCCACCGACTTGGCAATGGTTGGGTGCTCTGCAGCACACTCCATCAGGCTGCGGGCAGAGACGGTGGTGAGCTCACAGCCAGGGGAGAGACTGTGAGGGGTCCCATGCAGGGTGGAGGGGAGCCCAAGCCCAACGCTTCTGCCAATCCAAGCTGCCCTGGTTTGTGAAAGGTTCTTTTTCTTCATTTGTGTATGTATTCACTCATACAGAGCAGCAAATGTCTACTTTTCTATGTTACAATGGGAAAACAATAAAAGATAAAAATTTTCCACTGTGTGCATGGTGGGGGTGGGGTAATGGTCACTCTGACACACTCCCATTGGAAGGACCGCAGGACAGCTTGGCTGAATGGCAGTTTCCACGCTGTCTGTCAACACTGAACGCATGCATCCTTTGCCCCAGCAACTCTACTTCAGGGAATCTGTTCTGAGGAATATTCCCATCAGCATGCCAGGAGGTATTTATAGCACTTATAAATTGCAGCTAATACTGAAATAGTTGGAACCATCTTCAGCGTCCATCAATTAGAAAACGGTTAAATAAATTAAGGTATATTCACAGAATGTGTTTCTATGAAGCCATTAAAAGGAATTCGAGAGATCAATCTGTTTTGCTATGAACGGCTCTATAAAATATATAGTCAAATGAGTCAAGTCGCTGAATGATTTCTTTTTTAACTTAACTGATGGTATATAGCACTTACAGAGTCCCAAGTGTAATTCTTAACATCTCACAGATATTAGCTCATCTGATCTCCCATCACAGTTTAATGAGATGAGACTCAGATGGAGAAATGAAGGCGTTGAGAGGGCCACTAACTTGTCCAAGGTCACACTATTGGTAAATACTAGCAGTTGGGTTCCAGGGTCTGTGTCTCAATCACCAAACATGACGCATGGGCAAACACATGGTGGCATGTGGCACATGGTCAGGAAGGACAAACACCAAGTGCTTAATCATGGCAGCTTCTCAGGAGGGGTCGAGGTGGAGGAACAGAGGAGGACAGCCTTTGTTTTTCAATTTAAATATGGGTATATCATTCAAAAAAGATGATCTGCATTATAAGATTAATATTACGAATTTTTAAAGTGAAAATACAAAATATGATGTTCCTAAGCCTCTTTCCAGCAGACACTGCTACGCATTGTGGTGGGGAGAAAGACATCAATCTGGGAAGACCGTGCCTACCCCCAGGTGGCCAGCAGGCTAGGGAGAGACGGATGGATTGGAACTCTGATGAATGACCACTTCTTTTTAATCACTTTTTTCTGTGCCAGAGGCTGCACGAGTCCCTTTTTCATTAGAAATCCTCATACAAATTCTGTCAAGTAAAAATCCCCCCCTCATTTTACAGATGAGGAAATCGAGGCTCAAAAAGGCTAAAGGACCTTCCCCATACCACCCTGGAAGTGCATCTGAGCGGTGACCTTGAGAATCAAGTCAATTGCTATGCCATTTGGGGAGAGAGTGTCCCCAGAGAAGTACGGCAGCCTGTCCCAGGCGTCTCTGCTGGATGAGCAGCACCTGGCTTTGTGACTGTTCCCAGCCAGGCTCCCCAGGCAGTGCAAGTCCCAAGAGCTCTCAGGAGGCAGAGGTGAGAGAAGCAAGGACTCTGCAGGTGATTGCTTCCCAGGCTGCAAGGAGGCAGCGTCTGAAACTGTGGCTGGGCTCAGACAAATCCATCCTCCCCCTGGGAGAAGCACCTGCTCCCTGGCTCTCCATGAGAGGTGCAAATGGCCCTGTGATTTAAACCTGTCTGGCTCAGTCACAGCTGCGCTACCTCCTTCGGGAACAGCCTCGCTCACGACCCTGCTGACAACACAACTACAAAGAAGTTTCTTCCCAGAGTTTGGTGTGGGATTTCTCATGGCCTCCCATGAAAAAGGCATCTTGGGGCCTCAGCTGGCCAGACGGGGGCCCCGGCAGCCCTGTTTTGTCTCTTAGTCTCCAGGGGATTTCAACCCACAGGCAACATTGAGAATCACCGGTGTGATGGAAAAATCACCTGAGCATCATCCCAGAGACCCTAATTCACCAGGTCTAGACTGGGACCTGAGAGCCTGCCTTGCTAACTAGTTCCCAGCTGACCCAGTCCTGCTGCTGCAGGGACCATTGTTTAAGAAGCAAGATTTAGAAGAATATGGTCTTGGCTTTCTTACTTTCTCTGTGTTCTTATGTGTGAGGCAAGAAGGCTGCTTACATAGTCTAGGACTGGGGAGATGGTGGGGGGACACTTAGGAATCAGCATCCATCACCCATCCTTATGTTCCACATGTGTCATTCTGGGCACCAGGGACAGCTACATCATTAAGACCCTGACCTTCAGGAGATACCAGTCCAGCAGGGGAAACCCACACAGGAATAAGTTAACTGTGATATGTGACACTACCACTTACTGAGTGCTCCCGTGTTCTTGGGAGGGTGCTAAGCCTGTTTCACTGATTATCCTGTTTCATACCCACAAAAAGTCCTTAGCAATACTGTAACCTCCAAGTTCTGGTGTTGGTCCTGCCGTGGACACATAGCTGTGTCTTCCTTCAAGTCCCAAAGCAGAGTATGAGTGGCAGTGAGAAAACCTGGGAAGCCTGGGCCCAGTGGATGGCTCCCCATGCAGTGGAAGGAGGGGTGCAGACTCATCCTCCACCTCTGCTGCTGCCTTGGGGTGGGGCTGGAGCGGCTCAGGCCTCCCTGGATTGACCTGCATTAGCATGGGGGCCATCAGAGGGGCCTGGGCCCTCACCTTCTGTCAGCGCTGGTGGAACTGGACTTTGATTCAATCCTTTAAAAATACATGTAGCACACCTCTTATGTGTTGAATTGGTTCGGATAGGATCCGGGCCCGGAACACACTACTTCCAAGAACAGCCCCTTACTACTTCCAAGAACATCCCTAGGCTTGCAATACAAGTAGTAGGTGCTATGGTGTAGGTATGAGGTATGAGGAGCCCCCCAAAAGCTCAGGAGTGTTCAGAGGTGAGATGATTAGATTATGAGAGCTGTGACCTCATCAGTGGGTTCAGCTGTTCAGTGGATTAATAAGGTGAATGGTCTACAGGGTGGTAACTGTAGGCAGGCAGGGCAGGGCTGGAGGAAGTGGGTCACTGGAGGTATGCCTTGGGGATCATATTCTGTCCCTGCCCTGCCTCCTTGGTTTCCTGGCTGCCATGAACTGAGCAGCTTTCCTCTGCCACGCCCTTCTGCCATGATGTTCCCCCATCAAAGATGATGGGCCTAGAGCAATGGAGTCAGTCAACTATGAACTGAGCCTCTGAAACCATGAGCCCCAAGTAAACTTTTCCCTCCTCTAGGTTGTCCTTGTCAGGTAATTTGATCACAGAGATGAAAAGCTAATACAGCAGGGGTGTGTCTTATTACTCCATCCAGCATGGAACTCATGATTTAAGGCAGCTATGGATTAATGAGAGCAGGCTCTGGAAAATATCTGAGGGTAGGAGGACGGGGGTGCTGTGTAAGGTTGTGCAGCTTGTGTACTGCACAAGGGCACATGAGGGCTGAAATTCATCCTCATTCCACATCCGAGTCTGGCACCCTGATGCGAGGCTGCAGCTACCACAGGGAAGGAAAGCCTGTTCTAGTCACAAAGACACCATCTAATTGCCAAGCCCTGTGCCTGCCCAAAGGGGGCCCTATAGGCCTATGGAGTCCCTCAACGCAGGACTGGGAAGAAGGGCTGAGGAGTTGAGAAAGATGGATAGGCTGTGACTTCCAGAAGCCACGGTACTACCCATCTGAGTAATCATGGCAGCTAACACACCTACTAGGTGTCAGGAACTATGCTAATAAACCGAAAGAAAAAGAAAGAAAAATAGCAACCATGCTAAGCACTTGGCACAAGTCCTCATTCAATCCCAACAGAAGCTTCCAGAGCTGGCCAATGTTCTGCCTGCAGTTTACAGTTCAGGAAACTGAGGTTCACAGAGGTCCAAGGAAGGAGGCAGGACTCGGGCCCACCAGGTGTCCTGACCAGGCTGTGCTCCTGGGTTGGGCTTGATTGGTTTGGTGTAAAAATCATTCACACCTCTGTCTCAGGAGGAAAATAATGAACTGTCTTTAATTTCCTCGACCTCTAAGGACTCCATTTATAAATAACCACTCAGGAAGGATTTGAAAACCCTGCTGATAGTCAAGACGGCCGCGGAGCCCATCCGCTTATAAAAATGGAAATTGCCAGCACCGTACATGGTTCCGCTCCTGGTCAATATTTAGATTTTCCTTTTTAGAACTTAAAGATAAACACTGACGCAGGCAAAACACTTTCTGTCCCTGGATGATCACTCTCAATATTCACTCGAGGGGCGGGCGGTGGCTTCTTCAAGCAGATCTGGTTTGTATTCTAGGTGTTCAGGAGGACTGGGTCCAGTGACAGGAAGGGACAGGGGCCAGCTGAGACTCTGCTACCTGGGGTTCCATTCTGTCCCCTGGGCTCTGATGGGCTGAGCAGGGTGGGAGGGTCATCGCGGGGTGCAGAGCAAAGCCTTTTGCTTGCTACTGTTGCTAAATATTCAGGAAGAACTGGAGAGAGAATTCAAGCCGGAGCTTTCTCTGAGCATCCCTCAAATCAGAGAGTACACAGTTGGGGGACATTTGGGCTGTCTGGCCACATTCCTAAGCCTTGGGAGAAGGCCTTTCCAGAGCAGGGGGCAATTACCAAGCTGCCAAAGACAGAAACCGGGAGTCGGGCCGAGGGATTGAAGTACATTTATTAAGCATGTACCTGCTGGGTGCCAGATGCCTTATAATTACTCAGTCTTCAAAATAACCACAGGAGCTGATTATTCTCATTTTAGAAACGGGGATACTGAGGCCACAGAGGTTGTGAGATTTGCCCAAAGTCATGCAGCTGCAAAGTAAAGGGCCAGGATTCAAATCCAATGTCTTTCTCCAAAGATGTAAAAGTGGCCAAGAAGCACACAGCAAGATGCTCCCCATCATGAGACGTTAGGAAATGCAAATCAAAGCCACAGTGAAGTGCCGCTTCACATTCACTTGCAAGGCTGTGACAACAAGACAGGCAAGTGTTACCACCGTCGGGGGAACGGAAGCACTCCTGCGTTGCTGTTGGGGCTGAATTTGGTGCTGTCACTTTGGAAAAGAGCTGGTGGTATCTTGAAAGGTCAAATGTCTCTGTATTTCTGTTGCCATAATACCCAGCAATTCCTCCCTTACGTCTAAAACCAGGAAAAGGGTTAGCATATGTCCACACAAAACCTTGCACATGGACCAGACCTGGAGGCCCACACCTGCAATCCCAGCAACTCAGGAGGCTGAGGCAGGAGGATCATACATTCAAAGCCAGCTAGCCTCAGCAGCTTTTTGAGGTCCTGCCTCAAAATAAAAAAATAAAACAGCTGGGAATGTGGCTCAGTGGTTAAGCACCTCTGGGTCAAAAAAACAAAAAACAAAAAACCCCAAACCAAAACCCGACCTTGCACATGAATGCTCACAACAGTCAGTCCTAATTAACAGTCCACAGTGGAAACGGCCTCAATATCCATCAACTGATTAGTGAACAGACAGAATTAGTAAACAGATAGTGAATTCTTATTTGGCAGTAGAAATAAATTTAGCACTGATGCATGTCATGTGGATGGGTTTTGAAAGCATCATGCCAAGTCAAAGAAGTTGGTCAGGAAGGGCAATATACTCTCTGATTCTGTTTATACTGAATACACAGAATAGGCGAATCCATAGGGCAGGGAGCAGAGTGCTGCTGAATGGGGCTAAGGGAGATGGTGGGTGTGTGCGTGTGTGCATGTGTGTGTGTGTGTGTGTGTTGTCAGGATGTGGCTAAGGGTGCATGTTTCTTTAAGCAATAAAATTGTAATGTTGCACAGCTCTGTGAAAATATTAGAAATGAATGAATCGTATACTCTGGGGAGATTGCATGGCTCCTGAATTATATTTCAATAAAACCATAAAAACAAAACCATGTCCTGACTCCAAGGCCATGGGTCCTGGGCATTGCACTGCCCACTGCCTGCCTCATGCCTGAGCACTGAAGTCCCTGTTTGTCCCCTCCGCTAGCTGGTCCCAGCGTCCATGGACACTGCTTTTGCCTCCTGAGCCTCAAGGGCCACCTCTGTGAAATGGGGATCTGAGAGAGCACATCTGAGTGCCAGAGGGTCTCGAGAGAGAGCCCGTGGCACACGGCGTCCCAAGTGTGCTCAGCAAACGTGGATCTCATCAAATCAATGTCACCAATTTCAGAGGAAAGAGCAATCACTATCCCACAGTCAAGACCCCATGTGGACATTTTGGCATGGACGGAGTATTTCCTTCTTTTCAACACAGCAAAGTTTCTTTCTATCTGGTCCCTTATGTCAGCATCAGGGAACTGGCCACTTCAGAGAGAGCTGTGAGCTCCTTCCCCAGCAGCCTCCCAGGTCCCCAGCCCCTGGCTGGCGTGGCCCGCACTCACATGGACTCCAGCAGCTGCACGTACTGCTCGTCGCCTCGGCCGCCCTCCACCTCGTGGTCCAGCTTGAGGATGATCTCATTTTCAAACTGAAGGAGGAGAAGACACCAGCAGTGATACCGTTAGAGGGCTGAGTGTGGAAATCGGTCCATTGGCTATTGTAACCTAAACCTCAGGGAGCATCTCTTATCTCCCGGATTAGTGCTGGGATCTGGGAAGCAAAATGGAACAGGATACAATGCCTGCCTCTGGAGTGTCTGGAGGGTGGAGGGGAACAGGGCTGATGGATGCTTGAGAGAGATGGAGTGTCATTTGGGCTTGTTTTCCAAAGTTAGGCAGAAATTTTGCAGGGAGATGAAAAAGGAAAGGAAATTCCAAGCATGTGCAAAGGCCCAGAGGTATGTGACCACTGCATCTTCAAGCACAGCAGCTATCATTTCTGCTTGCCTAGCATTCCTTTCTCTAGTTCGTGATCACCCTGGTCCTGATCCCAGTCTATGGACTCAGGTGGGCTGATGACCCCTCCCTGGGGCAAGTGTGGATGCCTGACACAGGCCTGATCCTAATCAGAGTATTCCACCATCCTGACCCCAGGGCAAGGAAAGACCCAGGCCAACCTGGTGAGAGTTCAGTCTGAAGCTGTGTTGGAACTCTTAGCAAGAGACTCTGCTCAGTTGGAAGGTGGAGGTGGTAAGCCTGAGGCTGCGGAAGATGACAATAATGAAGAGCCTGCCTGTGAATCCCGCTGCTTCAGAGGAAAGCAGAGATGGGGAAGTGCTAAGACACGGGGACCTGATACCACGTTTGAGCATCTGGATTCAGCCATCCCTGAGGTTTCCCCATTTACACGAGCCTATATATATACATATGCAGGTGTATACAAATTATATATGTGTGTGGGGGGCGTTTATCAGTCAGTTTATCAGTCAGTCTAAACGGGAGTTTTGTTACCTGCAACAACAACAGAAAATTCTGAGAAATAAAAGTAAGACATGGAGCAGATGCCAGGCTTCTCTGAGTCGGGACTGGTGACACGGGTACTGGCCAGAGATCAGATGTAGGTGAATGAGCAGAAAGCAAGTGTTCTCTAGTTCCACCACATTCTCTTGCATTGAAGCCAAAGGATGTGCTGTGTCTCTGGAGTCAACTTGAGGAAGCATTCATCCAGTGGGGCTCATGGATTATTCAATGTCGTCTTGAAGACTCATGCTGTGCCTCTTCTATATGAGTGTGAATCAAAATGGTCTGTGCTGTTTCAATGTCACGTCCTGAAAGGTCCCTCCAAATCACACAGTCCCCCTCTCCCCGACTCACCATTAAAAAAGAAACCAGCACTTGGGGAGGGAAAGGCGGCCCTTGGCAAAGTCACTGAGACCTAGGGAGGCCTTGGGGACTCCTGGCTCCTCACTCAGCCTCTTTACACTCTGTCTTCATAATACCCCATGAGGCCTGAGGTCAAGGGTCACCTTTAAAGGCGATAATGCATGAAGAGCAGCCAGCCCTGGCTGGCACAGCCTTCAGTAAGTGTCAGTTACGATTACAGATGCAGTCGAGGCTCTGAGAGTTTAAGTGACTTGTCTAAAGTCTCAGATGAATGGCAGGGACCTTTAGCAGCTCTTTCCAGTGCATACGGATGGAATCCAGTCAAGTTAGAGTCTTTAGGTGACGAAAAGGCAGGGACCAGATTCACCATTCCTCAGGTCCACATCCCCCCGGGATGCCACCGTTCCTCACTTCCGTGGGTGAAGGGTTCACAGAAGAGAGCAGAAGATTTATGCTGATGCAGCACAAGTGTGAAGGCATTTTCTGTGAGCTGCCATATTTGGGGAAGACTCATTGAGACAGATACACCAGGCCTGGGAAGATGGGTGTGTTGTGGAAGGTGCTGGAAAGGAAGAACATTCCAGCTGGGGAATGGTCTGAGCAAAGGCATGGAGGAGGAGATGAGGAGGGCATCCCCGCTGCAGCAGACACCCAAGAAGGGTGAAGGAGAGGAGAGGAGAATGGAGACCTGAGGGGCCCATCTGGGAGGGTCTGGGCTGCCAGCCTGCAGAGGAATCATGCCTCTACAGGACGCTGAGTCTGCTGAGCACTGGGTTTGTGTTGATTATTATCCATTGTCAGGCTTAGGGCTGTTTCTGTCAGTTTTCTTCATTACTGTGACCAAAAGACCTGACAAGAACAATTTTAGAGGAGGAAAAGTTTATTTGGGACTCATGGTTTCAGGTCTCAGTTCATAGACAGCCAACTCCATTGCCCTGGGCCCCAGGGAGGCAGAACATCATGGCAGAAGAGTGTGAAGGTGGAAAGTAGCTCAGGACAAGGCCACCAGGAAGCAGAGAAAGTCACTGCTCCACTCACCAAGGACAGAATAAAACCCCAAAGGCATGACCCCAAAGGCTTTGACTGACCTCCTCCAGCCACACCCTGCCTTCCTGCCTATAGTCACCACCCAGTTCATCCATTCGAAGGGATTCATGCCCAGATCAAGTTTGGGCTCTCATAACCCAATCATTTCACCTCTAAACTTCCTTGCAATGTCTAACACAAAAAATTGGGGGAACACATCATATCTAAACCATAACAGGAGCTTTTGGGTTCTAGGATGTCTTCTGTGCCATGTCTAGAGCAGAAAGAAATCAGCGGAGGGACTTTAAGAACAGGCTTTGCAGTTAGGCTGAGCACTGAATGGCAGCGAATCCCTCCTCCACTCCCTCCACCATACTGGGAAAACCAGCAGATCTTCCCAACCCTGTTTCGTGGTTGATATAACCAAATATTTTCTTAAAGGGCCAGAGAGTACATATTTTAGGTTTTGTGTGCAAGATGTGTGCTCTGTCAGAACTACACTCTGCCGCACAAAAGCCGCCACAGAGAAACACTGCGTGTGGCTGTGATCCAAGAAAACTTTATTTACCAAACAGGTGGCCAGATGACTTGGGCCTGCAGGCTACTGTTTGCTGAGCCCTTGTCACTAAGGTGGGGTGGCATGGAGTAGTTGGAGGACCAGAGGTGATGTGACATGCAAAGCCCCAGGGTGCAAGGCTCCAGCGTGCACTGTGCTGGCTCGACTTACCCCCACTGCTAATGCCACTGTTATCACTGCAGAAATGCTTCAGAAAGCAGCTCTGGGGGAGGGAACAAGAATTTTTTCTTGTCTTAGAGGTTCACCAGGAAATGCTGGCACCGTTCCTCCTGGGAGATCAACTTTGCTTTGGAGCAGAGAAGAGGATGTGGTAAATAAGCACTTGTGTCAGGGTCACAAAAGAGTCTGCTGGGAGGGAAATTGCAGGGTGCCAGGGAATGGGCAGAGCCAGATAATGCCAGCGGTGCCTGCACCCTCTGGGTGGAGTGGAGTCAAAGTTGTCAGCCACATCCCAGGACGGCTGCTGTGCTAGAGTGGCTCTGGCCACAGGCTTTGCTGTTAAGTTTTGCTTTGACAATTTTTTTCCAGCAAGTTAATAAATCTTTCTGATGATCAGTTTTCTCATCTATTAAATGAAGATTTAAAACAGCATCCACTTCACAGAGGAGCTCTAGTGAGGAGCAAAAGGGAAATCATATGTAAAAGGTCCAGTGTGGGGTTTTGGTGCAGGGTAGGTGCTCAATAAAAGTGAGTGTTGATCATATTGTCACTGCATTGTCACATCACAATCTCGATGAATATTTACAATAGCTTTGAGAGATGGTACCCCATTTTACAAAGCAGGAAACTGAAGCCAAAGACTTTTCTTGGGTCTTAAAGGATGGATGAACTTCAGCTAGGGCAGACCCAAGCCCAACACAGGAAGCCTTTCTCACACAAGCCAGCCCATATCACAGTGACAGGCTTTACCCTGACATTGTCACTCTGCAGAGCTTTGGAGGCAGTTTGGTTCCTCCAAATAAATTCCATTTTCATCCACAGTCGCATGACTGCATCACTTCATTGACTCCTCACGCCACCACTGACAGGTGGTATTTGTTAGCGGGAATCCATAGGTTGCTTTGACAGAAGTCAGATTCTACAGAGGCCCAATGTGAATCTTAAGAAGCCTAATCAAGAACAAGGGAGTGAATCCTAGGAGCCCAAGCTCTTGAAGATAATGTCACCTGAGAAGGAGGCCTGTGGGAGTCATGGAGCTTCCTAATTTTCTTTGATCTCTAATTGTTCCAATTCATCTCCCAAAAAGCTTGGACTTGGGAAGCTACATTTGAGGAAACTGAGGCTCAGAAATATTAAATAACTTATGAGAATTTATTCTGTTTAAGCTGGGTGTGGTGGTACATGCCTGTAATCCCAGTAGCTTGGGAGGCTGAGATAGGAGGATCCCAAGTTCAAGGCCAGACTCAGCAACTTAGCAAGGCTCTAAGCAACTTAGTGAGACCCTGTCTCTAAACAAAAATAAAAAGGGCTGGGGATGTGGCTCAGTGGTTAAGCATCCCTGGGTTCAATCCCCAGTGCCAATATATGTATGTGTGTGTGTGTGTGTGTGTGTGTGTGTGTGTGTGTGTGTATATATATATTCCAGTTTATAAGCAATAATTTTACTGTCTGACTCCAAAGCAGAATGTCTGTACATAATAAGTGCTGAGTACATATTTATGGAATTGATTTGATCTTTTCTACATTATGTTCTAAATCATTTCAATCACCACCCACTCCACACCAAACTGATATCTCCATCTATTAATTCCCTCAACAAGCAATTACAAGCTTCTATAGTTCCAGGTATTATTCTATGTGCTGCTGTCTCTGGATTGTGATTCTCTCTAGAAAAATCTCCTGCCTGCTGAGGGTCCAGACCTGCAAAGACCTGGTATACAATCTTGTTCTATAATTTGCATCACAACTACACTCCATGGTCTCATTCCCCCAAGAACCCCACGCCTTCCCACCAATGTCACCCAGAGAGCCTACCTCCCCTCTTTCCTCAAAGAACTGACCACAGATCTTTGCAGGTCTGGCAGCCCCAGGGGGTTACTCAGGGAGTGGCTGGCAACCCCAGCTTCCTTAGGCCTCTTGCTGTCCCACCTTCATGCAGGGTTCGTTGCAAAAAGACACTGTATAAAACATCCTCTGGGATGCTCTACCCTGTGCTGAGAGCTCCTCCCCTGAGATGAGTGGGGATGGGAGTCCACACACTTCATTCATTCTGGGAACAGTGACACAGTGACACCATGTGCATGTCAGGCACTTGACAGGTACTGGGAGCTCAGGGCTGAGAGGTCCCATCATGGCACTCATCCTGATAGTATGATGGCGCATCTTGGCCACACCAGCCACAGTGTGATCATCCCAGGGCCCCTCTTGTCCACACCTCCATCCAGTGAATCACAGAGTGCACCAGGCATGGGACATCCAGAGACCTTGGGATGGCCTGAGGTGGAGGGCTGCACCATGGCAGGTAAAGATGTCATCGAACCTATCAACTGTCTATGGAATTTAGGTGAGAGGAAGAGACAAGCCATCTGGCAATGGGGTGGCAAAGGAAACAGTAGAAAGAGAGATTGCCCCAGGGATTCCTCTTCTCCAGTCCCCTGTCCCCAGGCCACTCAGAGCCTAACACCTTCCTGTCCCTGCTCCAGTTCATTATGTCCCATTTGAGCAAATCTTTCTCTTTTGCTTGCAGATGAGCCTCGCACCCCAGGGGAGAGGCTAGTCTTCCCAAGGACTGAGGTCAGAGCTGAGGGTGTCTAGGAGCTTTTTGGGCAAAGCCATCCAAGGAAGGGCCCACCCAAGGGCATGCGAGTCAGAGCCCTGCAGGAAGTTGGTATAGGGCCAGAGAGATGAGTGTGAATGGGGACAAAGGTCCCGCTAAGTTGTCCTCTTGGATCTGCTATTTCCTTTAAAAATTGTTTGAGTTTTAGAAGGGGGGCTCTGTGGTGTTCAGGTACCCAGTTCTTAGATGATATACTAAGGCCAGTTTGCGCATGAAGCCTGCAGGATTCCAGTCCCCAGATCTGGGGTCCACTCTGGTTCTGACCATCAGGGCTGTTGGGCGATCATCAGGGCCTGCCCACCCCATTTCCTGGGGACAGCTTTCAGGACGGCTTACTCAGAGCCTAAAGCCACATGACAGGGCTGGCTCATCTCACAGCTGAGCACCCACCATCACCCAGCTGGTTTTCACCTGGGCAGCTGCCCCATTAGTCAGTCTGATTGTTCTGTCTCTTTTGATAAGAGAGCAGCAAATTGAAGCGACTGGGGAACACAGTTATAACAGAAACATTCCTGGAGAGAGGAGCCCAAGGAGTGAACCTCACACACGGAAAACAGGTGGGCAACACATCCTGAGAAAGCCGTGACGTGGGGAGCCTCCAGGGAAGGGAAATCACCCCAGAAGCAAGCCTCTGAAGGCACAAGACTGGCAGTGATCTGCCAGGCCTCCATCCAGGCTGGGAACAGGTCTCATTTCAAACACTCAGTCCAGGCTGTCGCCACCCACCCCCAACCCAACTGGTCAATATGGTCTCTTCCTCACTTAGAACTCCTCTACCTGATTTATTCTGGGGCTCCCTGCAGAAGGGGCAGCTGGTCACTGGCCTCTCTGGGACTAGAGAGCTCCTTCTAATCCCCAGGGGGAAGAGCTCACTCACAGAGGAAGCATAGCGGTAAACTAGTCACATTCCTCATGGAACAACTGTCCCCAAAGTGGGCTTGGAAGAAGGGCGGATCCAACAGGATATTCTTGCACACGTAAATTTGAGAAATCAAACAGGTTCCTGTACTACAGGGTGATGGTGTCAGCATGGTGCTGGCACGCACTGGGAATCGCCAAGAGGGGTGGATGCTCAGTGATGCCCAGAGGTGTTTACCCTGAACTCTCTTCCCTGGGCAACACTCCACGGACCACATTTGGGAAAGCTCTGCCCCAGAGGATGGAGCCTATTCCTTCAGGAGACATTGACTGTGACCACACTGGAGGCTGGATGGTGCAGCGGTGGCAGCAGGATCTGGGAATCAGGTGAGTGCTCTGTCAGCCTCTGCTCTGCCACTGTCTAGATGTGTGACTTTCGGCAAATGATCTCGGCTCTCCAAGCCTCATTGTGCTTTTCACCTGCAAGATGGAGGTGTAATCCCAAAGGCTACAGGAAGTAACAGGTGGAGAGCACTCATCGTGCCCGACACGTGGTCAGCACCCAGTCAACGTCGGCCACTGTTCTCATCCTCGTTCTTCTCAGGAAGTGAGGTCCAGGAAGACACTAGTGCGTGGCCAAAAGTGTAAAGCCAGGCAGTGTACAATTATGACCTACATTGGATAGGTAAAGTGACACAAGTCGGGAGAGAGCTCTCTTAAGGGACAAGGCACTCGGAGTGGGCTCTGCAGCTCCGGAGGTGTGGGCAGGTGGCCTTGTGAACATGTGGAGAAGTAACTGGAGGGAACTCAGGAAGGACACTCAGGCCACGCCAACTAGGTGGGGAGTGGGGGGAATAGGTGAGGAGTGGGAGGAGCACAGATAACAGCTGAAGGCTTCAGCACATCAGAAACCCCGGCCAGTGGGTTTGGACTCTCACCAGTAGGGATTAGAGAATCAACGGAAAGCATCCCAAGCGGGGAGGTTTGGAATCTGCCGCCTTTGAAGAATGCGCTGTAAGGACAATTATTTGGTGGTAGGATATGGTAGGGAGGGAGGAGCCAGCTGGGAGTGAACCAGGTAAGAAGGTGGACAGAGGGGGAGGGACAGGGTCCCAGGGAACTGCTGGGACCGTCTTGCTGCAACCTAGGGGCCACCATCCTACATGGAGGGCAATGGGCCAGGGTGCTGGCACCCACTATGGAAACCGGTGGTTTCTTCCTTTGCTTCTGGAGTGAGTGGCCCCCAGATGTAGTGGTCCCATTTCTTCAGGAGACCTGATTTCCAATGAAAATCACAGGCCTGACATTTTAGAGAGGCTCTGACTCCTGTGCTGGGATGCCTCCTGTCCCTGTGCGCATGACAGGTGCCTTCCAAGGGACGGGCCTCTCACTCATTTGCTGTCCTCTTTGATGTAGGCTGAGCGTAACCCCTGGCTGGCAGGGTTGGCTTTTTCTAGATAATGTAGATCTTCAAAGTCATCCGGGAAGATGAAGCGCCAGACAAGGGCGAGGGCGGGATTGGGGTGGGTGGGAACCCGCCCGAGACATCAGGTAGGAAAGCAGGATTCTAATACCCTTGAGAAGGGACACGCAGATCGACAGTGGGAGAGTGCGTTTGCATCTTGGCCTCCGGCAGAACAGCTTGATGAAGCACTGACCAAATCTGATATGCCAGCTCATTCTGGGCACATGAATGAGTGTCCCTGTCCTGCCGCGGAGCCTCCGAATGCAGCTCGGGCAGATGGAACGAGGGTATCATTATGAGGAAATGGGCTGGGGATTAGGGATGCTGGCGAGAGTTTCCAGACTCATTTTTTACCTTTTTGAAATCCCCACTCCTTTGATATTCACACAGCATCATGTCGAAGAAGATTGGTATGGTGGCTTTCCGGAGCTCAGCCTCAGGGATAAGTGTCATCTCTAATATAGGTCCTACCATGCCCGGGATGAAGCAGATTTTGTTCTGGCCTGAAAGAGAAGAGGGACATAGGCACATAAAGCATTTGCACAGTACATAGGTCCTTCTGAAGCCTGGGGAAAGGACGAAAGGAAGCCTGAAATGAGAGCAAGAGTTGTCACCAGCGCGGTTGCTAACGGGGAGCCTGGCACTGCCTCGCATGCTTACAAGCTAAGTGCTGAGAGAGGCGCAGGCCCCGTCCAAGACAAGCCCCATTCGGAGGGCTAAGGATACAGGTGTGTGGGAAGCGCCTCCCTGTTGACCAGGCCTCTCGCATGCATTATCTTCTCCATAAACGCCACCCTCGTTGGAATTCTAAGTGGCAGTGAAGCACGGGGATAATTGGAATTATGTCTGTCTGCATCACAAGCCATGTTTCTGAGGGTTGGGAAAATGTGCTTTTTACCAATGGCTTCATGAAACAAGAACATCAAAACTTGCTGCCAAGAACCTGCTAGAACAGTCTGGTCAGTGGGACAGTGAGGGTGAAAGCATCACCTAAGAGTCCGAGGGACCACAACTCCTTATTCCTCCTGCTGCTTTCAAGGCATTCTTGGTGACCCCTCACCTTGCTGTCCCCATTCTGCCACACTGGTCCCAGTGTCACAAAGCCACCTCCCGTCCTCCATACAGGCCCCTCTGCTGAGAAGGCTACTCCCCGCCCGCTCCTGCGCCCCCTTCTGCACTGCCATCTGGCTGCCGCTGCTGGCCCCCACGGCCATGCCCATCCTAGCTCAGATGCTCCTTCCCCGGGAGGAAACACCCCTGCCTCTCACACTGCAGCCACAGCTGGATCAAAGTCCTGTTCTCCTCCTCCTATCCCTCCTTCTCACACAACTTTGAAATGAGGCCTTGACTTTGGGAGTCTTTTGGCTAACACCTGCCTCCCCCATGGAGAGCTTCATGAAGGGAAAAGCCATGTCTGTCCTCATCATTGTGTCAGCAATACTGAGCACAGAACATACCAGAAGCTCAGTCAGTGTCTGTCCAATGAAGAAATACATTGGACTAGCGCCTATGCTCACCAGCTCTATGACTTGGAAATGCATCTCCTAAAAATGCAAAAGCAAAGCCTGAATGCCCGCCTGTCAAAGAAATCATGTGAAAATACCCAGCACTGAGCCTGGGGAGTCAGCACCCAGTGGCAGGGGTGGTGTAGGCCAGTGATCAAGGACACCAGTTCTGGAGTGAGACTGTCTGCATTTGGAAATTAGCTCACCATCAACTACTGAATAATGTTGGGCAAGGTTGGCTCACCTTTTGGGGCCTCAATGTCTTCATTGGTAACTTGGGAAAATAATAATAATAATAATGATAATAATAATAATAATGTTATAGGATTGTTTCCAAGAATAAACAAGTTGTTATTTACTGAGCTACCAGGTCAGTGCTTGGCATGTGACATGCTTTGTATAGCTATTAGCATTGTGATGTTGGGTCAGAATAAACCATGAGGGGCAGCCTTGTTCAGCAGGACTGAGCAGACGCCCCAGAACACACATCAGGAGTGGCAGCAATGAGGGATAAAAAGGACCCCAAGGGACCTATAGAGATTCTCTGGGGATGAGGGCAGGAGGATTCCAGCACTCCTGCCATTGAAGTCGGCACTGAACATTTCATCTGCGGTTGCCTTTTTCCTCTAGATTTCCACAGCCCAAGAAACCCATGCTGGTCTTCTGCACTGTCAGGATGGACACCTGCAGTCCTTGCCTAGGGCACAGTGCTCTGGGGCTGCAGCAGTTCAGGTGGTAGGGTGCATAGCTTGGCATGGGTCCTTTGGATCAAAGCAGAGAAAGAAGCCAGGAGGAAAGGCAGAAAGAAAATGAATTTGCATTTAGCCTAAGTGAGGACTAACACTGGAGTAGTTCCCCAGAATTCTATTCAAAAGGCATCATTCTGTCATGAGAACAAACTGGTGACGTCAGGCAGAGAGTTGAGTGAAATATAAAAGACACCTTTCTGGGATTTCAGCTTCATTATACGATGCATCTAGATTACACTTAAGCCTTAAGTCTTCACTTTGGCCCATGGAGGAAAAAAAAAATCCTACTTTTTGGCACCTTTCTAGTAATTGCTAATCTAGGTTTCTGATTGCATCTTCCAGATCCTTTAAGTCTTTTTCAAACCACACTGGGGTTTTGAAATTCAAAGTCGAGTGCAATAATAGGTAGAAGGTAAATGGGAAACTGTCAGATAAGTCGCCAAGGAATGGAGAAATTGCTTGTACAACAAAGGCCTTTAGAATACTGGCGGCATTAGGTATGATAAGGATAAATTTAAGATGCTTTAAAATAAAGGACAGACATGCTCTGGACAGGGGATTTCTGAGATCCTTTTGACCTGCATTATAGTCTGTTGAGGCAATATTTGGCCGAACAGGGAAAGAGGAGAAGGAGAGTGTGGATCCATAGATACAGCATGACCTCAATGGTCCTTACAATCCCCCTAGGAAATTTCATTTCTTTATATTAAAAAAAGTTTTTTAGCATATTGGATTTTATATTCAAGTAAACCGAATGTGTGTACATGCATGTGGATGTCCTTATATACACAGATGCATTCACACACACAGATACACAAAACAAATGTAAAGCTAATTAAAGACAAACTCATCTGGGAAAAAGAACTCTCATTCAAGAAACATACCTACTGTTATATTCCAAAAAGAGCAAGAGAGGGAATTGATTTGAGGCTCCTTTCCACATAACAGAAGCTGAATCTCACTTGGAACAGATATGAAATAGAAAATACTTGTAAAGTGTCATTTGCCAGCAGATAAATCCAAATGCCAAGACTCATGGGCTTCAGGAAAGATCTAGAGGGGGTGTGAGTGCAGAAGAGTCCCTGTGGTGTGGCTGGGAAGCAGTTCCATGGTTCCCTGGCCTCTGTTTCTAATCTGTCCAGTGGCCTCTTGAAGTTGGGCAGGTCACTGACTCAGGGAGGCTGATGTGGGACAGAAGGGGCACTCTGGATAAGACTACATGGCCTCTAAAGGCTGGCCTGGACCCTAAAATGAGTAAGGACAAGGAAAGGGATACCTCCTGGATTTCAGACTCTAGTAGACTTCCAAGGATTTGGAAATAAAGCTGGGCAGCTCAGTGCAAAAAGAATCACTCATTCAGTTCAAAAGGGGCAGAGAGAACATAGGGACTTAGGCTTGGAAAAACCCCCTCCTGGCAGTGCTCTGAGGTGGGTACTCCTTCCTCAGGACAGGCCTGGCCCCTGAAGAATCTCAGTTGGACACCTAAGTCAGGCCCACTGTGGTCACTTACCTTCCCCAAGCCTCTATGACCTCATCTGTAACATGGAGAAAGCAATTATATCTGCCTGTTGAATCACCAAGTTGGTTTAAAGAGCAAATGGAAACAAAGGCTTCCAGGGGTGGCACATCAGGGAGCTCAGGAAGCCCTGCTGCTGCTACTGAGGGACACTTGGGGCTCAGCCTTATGCCTTGTTCTGGAGAAAGAAATATAAAAAGACCCCATCCAATCACATGAGCTCACTGGGTTTTCATGGGACTTTGCAAGCTGATCAGATTAGATTAGAGCAAAGGGTTGACCTGGGGAGAGACTCAGGACGGATCTGCCTTCTCTACCATTTCTGACTTTCATGGTCCTCTCCTATCTTCTCTATCCTGTTAAAATATTCTCTAGTCTGTCCTCAAAGATCTTTTAAAAGGCTCAACTTGACCTTGTTGATCCACAGCTTAAAACCTTTCCTGGGCTTCCATTGCTCCTGGGCTCCAGCCCTGCCATACCCTCATGCTCCTCGCCTGCTTTCCCCCCATCTCCAGTCTCCTGCTCCTGCAGTGCCCCCGCTCCTACTCCTTGGCTCTTCACACATGCACCCCTTGCCCCCAAGCTCTTGCCTTTTCCCCTTTCCCCCTCCCACTCTGAACTCTGCCCCACTGCTGCCCCTGCAAGGAAACCCTCACACATTCTCAGAAGTGGTGCTATTCAACCTGGAGGCTACTGGTCCATGTGTTTTGAGCTCTTCAAGTGTGGCTAATCCAAATGAAATGTGATTCAGGTGAAAAGAAAATCCACCGGATTTCAAAGAATGAACTTTTAAAATCTGAAGAATGTTCTGTATCGATAACATGTTGAAATGATAATACTTTGTGATACATGCTTAAATAAAACACAGACTTATGATGGTTTGACTTATGATTTTAGGCTTCATGACGGTGCAAAAGTGATGCAGGAAACAACTGGTGCTCTGCAGTGTGCTGTGTTGCTGATCTAGGATGCTCAGTGGGTTAGGTTGTGAAATGCACTTTCCACTTACAATATTTTCAACTTGCGATGACTTTATTGGGACATAATCCCATGGTAAGTCAAAGAGCATCTGTATCATTACAGTTAATTTTGCCATTTCTTTTTAAAATTCTTTTAATGTGGACACTAAGACACTTAAAATTAGACATGTGCTCCCATTCTATTTCTATAGGACATGGCTGCTCAGAGCTCAGGGCCACTAGCTCGGTCTTCACGGATGGTCAGTGGTTCACTCACGAGGCAGGAGTCCCTTACAGACTCTCCCAAGTTTCTGCTCTATGCTTATTTCATCTTTGTGACCAAAATTAAATAACTCTGCAAGTAGTATGCAAATTTTCAGTGCAATGACCCCAGTCCACAAGACCAGGGCTAGGTCACTAACTCATCTGCAGTTCTGACCACAGTCGCTGGCATTGAGGCCAGCAATTAGAAGACACCTGTGCTGGTGTCCAGTTGCTTGGGTCATAAGTCACCACAACTTAGTGACTTCAAGCAGAATGACTTAATTATCTTATATGCTTGGATAACTTCTTCTAAGAAAGAATCTGCTTCCCTCCACTTCTAAGCTAGTAGAGGCTCCTGTCTGCTATGGCTCAGAGCCCCTCCATGCAGAACTGACATGGAGACTTCTTCAAATGTCTCTGATCCTCCCACCTCTTTTGCATGCATGAGGACCCACTTGGATAGTCCAAGACAATTTCTCGATCTTCAAGGTCCTTAGCTCAATCACACTGAAAAGTCTCCTTTTCCATGTAAGGTAACACGGTCCACAGGACCTTGGGGTAGGATGCAGACATCTCTGGGAAGTTGTTATTCTGTTACCATACTGCTCAATACTTGCTGTTGAATAAACGAATGAATGATGGAAGGTCTCTCTAATCCCATTTCCTATTTCTTCTCAGCAGCTTCTACTGTAGCCCTATAGGCATGCTTGCTGAGACCTGAAAATCTGCCTTTCCCCATCTTTCAGTCCTAACATGGACCACCCTTGGTGCCTAATTCAAGAACCATTTCCTTCAACAGTCCCTGATCTGCAGAGTCTCCACTACACAACTCTCTTTTAAAAGCATATTCCTGGTTTTCCCAGCTAAGTTCCCCCTGCAGGTCATGACCCATGTCTGATTCTTCACCCACCCTGCGCCATCCCCTAGAGCTCAGCACCAAGCTGGGCACTCTGTAGATGCCAAAGAAGGAATAGCTCGACTGCTCTACCAGGACTAGCAGGGGTGGTCTCCCCACATGTGCATCTGAGAAGCCAGCTGCTAGGATGAGTTTGTCTTTCCCATGACAACTATTAACACAGCAGCCTAGCATTAAACCAAGTGACTGTGGGAGGGTGAGGTGCAAAGTCATTGTAGCAAAATGTGCATTGCTTTGTGCCCAGGAGAAGTCAAACTACAGGAAAAAGCACGTGGCATTTGGCATTGTCTCAGGATCCCAAAACACGAGGGTGTTAACCCTTTTGTGGCTGAGTCTTCATCACCATGGTGTCCTTCTCCCCACCACCATCTCCCTGCCCACACCCCTCTCCCCAAACAGCAGCACACATGCCCACGTGCACACACACATAAGTACGTCTAGACTCTCCTTGGAAGAACGTTAAATAATCTTCAAGCCTGAGATGAGAGCCTTGCAATTAGCTATCTTAAATCACAGGCTTGCCCAAGTCTTTCCTGATGAGAAGAAGATGATGATGCTGATGATCACGATGCTGTTGCTCTGATTGCTTCTGGCATTAAAACAAAATTTAAAAAACCAACATGCATTATGATTTACTCATTATCTGGAGTCTTCAGAAAACATAGTTATTTGGCTATTTCACACTCTTGGAAAAGAATTTGCATACTCCTTGGAAAACAATTAGTCATAAGAACACTGGACTTGGGGTCAAAAGACAGGTTCTTTTAGAGTCTATCCAGGCACTGACTTGCTGTTGACCTTGGGAGTGTCCCTGTGCATCTCTAGTCCTCTCTTGGCAGCTTCACCTATAAAATCAGGGGGATGCATGGGATGGTGTCCACTAGGGGTGGAACAGAGATCTGACCTCCTTGGCTAAACGGAAGCTTTAATCTTCTTCCTCGACAAGAAGTTGGAAGGGGGTCAGGGCAGAGCTGCTGCCCCATCCCTGGCATATCACATTGGTCCTCATACATTTGTCCTCAGTTCCCCCTGCAGGTCATGACCCATGTCTGATTCTTCATCCACCCTGCACCGAGCCCTGGAGCTCAGCATCTATGGATGGACACTGCTTCCCCAGGCACCTTGTCACTTTTCAGTAAGAAAGAGGAGAAAGAGCTATGGGCTACAGATGGGCTGGTGTCATGGCTTAAATCTGGAACATCCCCCAAGGCTCATCTGATGAAGACCTGGCTCCCAATGCAGCAACCTTCAAGGTGGAGCTTTGGGAGGATTGGTTCATGAGGGTTCTGACCTCACCAGTGAACTGATCCACTGATGGTTCATAATTTGATGGCATTATTGAGAGGTGGTTGAAAATGTAGAAGTTGAAGGGTGTAGGTTTTGGGGGCAGGCCCTTGGGGACCATATTTTGTGCCCAGCCCCTCTCCACTTTTCTCTTTTCCCTCCTTCCCATCCACCTCTGCTTCCTGGCCACCATGAAGCAAGTAGCCTCCTCTGCCACATGTTACCACCATGATGTTGTCCCTCACTTCAGGCCCAAAGCAATGAAGCCAGTGGACCATGGACTGAAACCTCTGAAACTGTGAGCCAAAATAAATCTTTGCTCCATTGTTTTTCTCAGGAATTTGGTCACAGCAACGACTGTCACAGCTGACTAACACGAAGAGAGTCACTGAACCTGTCCTCTTCCCATCTTTCTCTCTTTTTTTAATTGGTTAAAAAAAATAAAAAGTGTTTTGCTGAATTCTCAAAAAGTGTGTATCTGTTGTGTCTCCTGGGACTGATCTGGGTCACATGACATTGTTAACTGAGCACATTGGAACCCTGGAAAAGATAATCAGGGTCTAGTTAGAGAATAGCTACTGCACAGGCAATCTGCAGGGTCTAGTGACAGACTGCTTCCCAGTGTCACTGTCTTGGACATTCCACAAGCTGCATTTTAGAACCTATCATTACCAACAGAGTGGTCTCAGCACGTTGGTCCCTAATATATACAGTGCTTGGTCTTGGTGTGGCTCTTCAAGTTCCTCTCATTAGCATGAGCTTGCAGCTCCAGCATCCCATGGAGCACAGGGTGGGTTTGCGATGGGGGAGGCTGGTCTGCTCAGCTTTCTGTTCTTACCCATGAAAAAGACAGGCAAAGGCAGGGCAACCCTGCCACTGAGCAGCAGAAGGCTGGGGAGCCAGGGAAACCACAGGGCTTCTTCTTCCCCTGGAGCCTGGTCAAGGGGTGAGGGGGTGGCTCTTATGCATAGCAGTCTTCATTTCCTGTTTTTTTGCAGGGACATCCTTTGTTTGACTTCTGCTCAAAAGTCCTTCTTCTGGGGATATCATCCTGGATACTCCTCTGGGAAACTGTGCATGCCTCCATGGATGTAGGCTTAGTGGGGACATCAAGAGGCCATCCAAGGAATGAAGCAGGAACAGGGCATCCTGAAGGTGATGCCAGGGGCCATGCCACCTGCCCTGGCTCCTGGAGTGGCTCTGGCCAGGTCCTCCAACCTGACTCTCAGCAACTCCTTACCCTCCCAGTAAATACCTCCATTGTAGCAGCCACAATGAACGCCTCTTTCTTGCATGCCACCAAGCCTGACAGTCATGTCTTTTAACAGAATTCATCATCCTTGGGTATTTGTGAGCATTGAGGAGTTTGTGATATTCCAGAACAATGGCTCTGGCTAGTGTGCTTGTCTGGCTTCTGCTTTTAATCCACAAAATGACCTTGGACACACCCTTTCTCCTCTCTTGGCCCCAGTTTCTTCAGTGACAAAATGGTGGGTTGGACCAGACCAATAGTTTCCAACCATTCTCTGCAATGCTTCAGGATTTCCCCAGAAAACCCTCAGGGGTCAACATCAGGAGCTCAGAACAGCCCATTAGAATAGCCTCTGAGCCCCCAGCTCACTTTAATTCGAATAGCTCTACTTCCATCCAATTTACTTATCAAGCATGAATTTTTTTTTATTGGTGCTCAGCTAAAAATAAATGTTTGAAGAATGCTGGACAATATCATCTCTAAAGAGCTCTTCCGGTTCTGGTGCTCTGTGATTCTAAGCAGGTAGAATATTTGGTAGCATCTTTTCATTCATCAGCGTAATTGGTCGTGCAGGAATGTCTACCAAAACTTAATCTATATCTAAATAAAATCTTCAGTGTGCAGAACAGTGCGAGGAAGGACATTCAGAAAAGAGCAGGTGTGTGGGCCGACTCCCTGTTTCGCAGTTCTGGCCAGGCCTGTGTGTGGAGCTGGAAGAGGCCCACCGCCGCTCTCGCTGGTCTCTGCTATTGTAAAGCAAAGCACGCCAGTGACCTGAATCTGAGCCCCATCCTTCTGTTGGACACATGCAATGTTTTGAAAACTTTCAATTAGTTATCATTAATATTCATAAATTGCAAAATGCATGAAAAGATCCAGTTTTCTGGCTCATTTTGAAAAATGGAAGATGTGACTGCACTTACTCTAGGCCTTTCCCTGCTCACTGCAAAGCAAAGTAAATGAAGCATAAATTATTTCTTACACCTCTGTCTGTCCTTATCCAAAGTGGAAAAACAAAAAAATAGACGAAGAAAGATGCTTTTCTAGAAAAACAGGGCAGAGATGGTAACCCTCTCTCCAGGGGGCATTTGTCAATGTCTGGAGATGTTGTTGGCCATCACAACCAGGAGAGTGCCGCTGGCGCCTTAGAGGACAGAGGCCAGGGAAGCGGCTCAGTGCCCTGCAATGCACAGGGCGTCTGGAGAATAATCCTGCTGCAGACCTTGTCAGTGCTAACTTTGCAGAATTCCTGTGGATTCCACCTGGCCTGCCCCTTCACTACTGGTCTGGGCCCTGCTGGTCTTCGTGAAAGAGGCCAGTTCATGATGAAGGAGCCAGAACAGCAAAACTCACTTCTGTCCTGATGGAGCCAGGGTGAAAAATAAGGATAACATCCAACAAAGGTGTTGGATAGGAAGCATCCCATGGGAAGGTACTATTTCCCCTGCAAAGGCTGTGGATGCTAAGTCCCACTGCTTGAGACCTCGTAGCTTGTACATGACAGGGCAAGGCCCCAGGCAGAGATGTGGCAGTCTGTTCTGGGCCTGGGTCCTCAGCTCTGCCTTGGACTTTGTGAACCAATCCACAGCCTTCCTGTCATCACCTGGTCTTTGCTGGAGACTGAGGCTACCAGCAACCATGGGACACAGGTTGATGATCTAGCCACTGTGCTGCTCTTCCTCACCCACTCCAAGAAGATGGACCTTGCTAGAAAGGGCAAGCAACTGCTATTCAGAAAATTCAATGGGGACTGGCAGACACTAAAATTGCAGGAAGCAAAGTATAGGGTGATAAGGAAGAAGCAGGCACAGTGCCTACACATGCCTCCACTGAGAAGGGTCCACAGCCACGTCCAAGCAGAGCAATTAAGCATCACAAAGTCAAGGAGGAAGAATAAAAGGTAAAAATCCTAATTCTCCACTGGTGTTCATCCATCCATCCATCCATCCATCCAGCCCATACTTATAAGGCAGGATTCAGGCTATGGGCAAGGTTGATGGGGCCTGTTCTCACTGAATGAAGTTCATGCTCTGAGACGTCTGCTGTTTAATCTTAAGCAAGTTAGTTCCCTCTCTGTGTATCCTGATAGGTGGGGGAGAGTTTCTGTCTTGCAGGAGGTGATATGAAGATTAAATGAAATCTCCTTAGCATGGGCCTCATTTAGACTTCCAATAAATGTCTCCTTGTTCTGTTCTCCTTTCATGGGTATCACTCAGGTAACCACACATGATTTCTGCTCACTTAGGTATGGAGCAATTCTGGGGACACCCATTAGCTCAGAAGACCCTCTCACCTTCCTGAGAACCGATTTTCCCCAATGAGGTTAGAGTATTTTGTGGACCACATCCAGGATGGATGTAGGATGCAGACCAGCCCACCAATCAGCAACAAGCATTCTCTGATGTGCATTCCCACAGTAGTCCTGGGCCCTCCTCCTTCTTATAATTTCCAATTTGACTTCATAGCCCCTCGGGAGCATTGAGCAGACACAGATCCACATCTGCTTGGGTGGTGGAATGGAGGATGGGCACCCTTCCTCCTTCTGAATACAATTAGACATGCATTGAGCTCTGAGGGTATGCACGGTGATGAATTGTGATATCAGGCTCTTACTGCTGAAGGCCCTGTGGCCAGCTAACAGATGGTCTTCAGGAAGGAGTTGGACGCGCATGCCTACTCACCAAGCTTGTACCACATATCACGGATGGAGAAGCCAATTAGCCGTCTCATGTCCCCGTACCTAGGAGGAACAAAGATGTCTGCTTCAGGCCCCGTCTCAGAGCGTCTCACAGCCCCCTCCCTCTTGAGGAAATCCAGTCATGCAACCTACTTATTCAGGATTTTGTTGTACTTGGCGTGTGAGAACTGCTCCAGCTGCAGAGAATCCTGAGTGATAAAAGCTACCGCCAGATGAAAATAGTTGTTCCACAGCTGTAAATGAAAGAGAAGAGAGGAGTCATGGAGAGGGTGTGAAGTGGGAAGGCATATTAAATGCTGGGTGGTGTGAATAATTTATGAACATGGCAGAAGACACAGGCAGAACCCGTTTAATTGTACGCTCTGCAATTTTCTAACTGGCACTGACTCTGAAATTAACATCCTGGCCAAAGCGAGGACAATGGATGGATTTCTCTAGGCACTGACCAAGTCCCTTCTCTGACAACAGGATTTGGGCAAGGAAGATAATAGGGCTGGTGTTTTGTGGTGGTGCTTTTTGTTTTTTTTTTTACATAGACAGATAATTTGCCCCCACTGGGAACCCTGGCAAGCTGGTTTCTGCCCTGAGGTTGAAGACTGATGGCAGATAGGGCAGTCCAGGACTCTCAGCTTCTCTGGAGGTCCCTGAGTCACCTGGCAGCTCAGAGGACCAGCCCGAGGCCATTCTGTCTCAAAACACATTTTACCTTTTCCTTCCCCCTCATTCAGTGGTTTCAAAGCGTGGTTCACTGACCACCAACAGCACCTCGGTGCAGCCACACAGGACAAGTCTGTGGCCTTGCCCAGACCTGCTGAGGTGAGGCCCAGAAATCTGTATGTCAACAAGCACGTGGTCGAGACTGGGTCACTCAGGTTGGAGCCCCAAGGGCCCAGTTTATATGTAGACTTGTCATAATGATCACATGCTCATGATCTGCGGAGAGGAATGGGAGAGGCTAACACCAGAGCCCACTCTCGCAGCAGGAAGAACTCAGCACCGGGCAAGTGCTCAGAAAGATGAGCTGCACCATAGCAACGCGGACACAGGCCACAGACCAGGGAGACGCAGATCCTAAGCAAGATGCTGCCGAACCTCAGTCAACCTGTCTGGGGTGGGTGACTCTAATATCTACTGCAAGGGCTGCAGCAAAGACGGCCTGGGCAGGGGTGTCTAAAGGGATGGATCCCCGGAGGACCTGTCAGCCTTACTGTTGGTGTTCACTTCATCATTCCAGTGGATCCCTTGGTGCCAAAGCCAACAGCTGAGCCCAACTACCTGGTGCTGGAGAGCACCGTCACTCTGCAAGGCGCAGGTGGGGACAGCTCTGCTGAATAAAACTGACCCACTTTCAGGACCCTGTCAACCCTACATAGAAAGAGAGCAGGAAAAAGCAGCTAGAGAAATCACCCTGCCATTGAGACTTTGGTCTTGAACTCAGAGAAGTTCATCCCACATTGCAGATGGCCAGGAGTAGGAATGCAGCAGATACCCGATGGGAGCGGTCACCTCTTCCCCCAGAAAATGACTTTCACGTCAGTCGGGATTCCAGCTTTAGAAAGATGCAAACCACAGGCCCCCATTTTACCATGGGTCACAACTCCCTTATCTCCCAGCCATAAACACTAAGGACACGATAAATTAAATGACCACCCAAGGTCATATTGCTAGTAGATACAATGAGAATTTAGTTATTTTTAATTAACTTTCAAAAAAGTCATAAAAGCCATGTATGCATGGTTTAAAAATCGAAAGACAGAAAAAAATTGAGTAATAAAAAGTGATTTTCCATCTTACCTTGAACCCTAATTCCCCAGAAGAAAATGTTAACAATCTTGAGAATCGTTTTTCAGAAAATTTTTTATGCGTAAATATACATGTGGAGATTTTTTTCATAGCCTGCTATACTTTGCTCTTTTCCTTTCTCAATATATCTTGCAAATGTTTCCCTATCAGCACACACAGATCTGCTTCACTCTCTTTTATTGCTGTATAGTACTCTGCTGGAAGGATGTGATTTAATTTAACAAATTCCCTATTTATAGATATTTAGCTTGGTTCCAAGTGTTTTTCCTCTAGTAACAGTGCTGTAATCAACATCCTTGTTTGAACATCTTTATGCATGAGAAATTATATTTGCAGTATACATTCCTAGAGGTGGATTGCCAAGCAACCGGTGGAGGCAGGTTTTGTTGTTGTTCGTTTGTGGTGTTTGTTGCTGGTTTTCATAGATGTCAGGATGACTTCCCAGGCTCCAGTCCAATTATCAACCCCATTACCATGGGCGTCTTAGCCTAACTCTCCAGTCTCTGTTTCTTCATCTGGAAAACGAGCATAATACTGTCTGCAGGGTGCAGTTATGAGGACTTAATGAGGAAATCCTGCTAGTAAACTCCTACTCAGTCTTACACTCTCCATTCAAATGTTACTTCCTGTGAAAACCTCCCCAGTCACCTGGAATGAAGTAGATCTCCCTGCTTTTCACCATTATAACACCCTGTTCACAGCGTCTATGACATACTTTAAGCAAACTAATTTATTTTCTGTGTTCTCTACTGGACACAAGCATCCTGCAGGCAAGAACCTCATTTTTTTAAATTCACTGTTGAACATAGAATGTCTAGCTTCATATCTGACCCAGCATGTGCTCCAGAAATATTTGTTGCATGAATTCAATAATGAACTGAGTACTCCGTGTATATTCTTGTTGAATCCTCAGATATTATGAAATTGGTATTTTTCTCACTTTAGATATCAGAAACTTGAGGCTCAGAGAGGTTAAATAATGTGCCCCAAATAGTGAAAGTGGCATCTGAATCCACATTTATCTTACTCTGGGACTTTTTTTGAACAACTATTTTAAATTTAACTGACACATAATAATCATATGAATTTATGGGGCGGGGTGCAGCATGCAGTTTCCACTCATGTATGTATTCCTTGTGTGATGATAAAATCAGGACTGTTTGGCACACCCATCATCTTAGTCTCTCTACAGTGCAAGGCAGCAGAATTGACTCCTCCTGTATAACTACAGTGTTGAACCCATTGACCAACCTCTTCCTATCCAGTGCGCCCAGCCTCCTAACCCTCTCCACTTCTATGAGACTGATGTTTTTAGATTCCACATAAAAATGAGTTCTCAGAATATTTATCTTTCTTCTCCGGGCTTATTTCACTTAACGTGTTTCCTGGGTCTATCCATGTTACCACAAAAGTCAGGGTTTCATCTTTTTATGGCAAATAGTATTTGTGTGTGTGTGTGTGTGTGTGTGTGTGTGTGACATTTTTCTTATCCATTGATCTGTGGATGTACACTTGAACTGATACCACATCTGGGCTGTTGTGAGCCGTGTTGTGATGAACGCGGGCATGCAGGTATCTTTCCTACATACTGATTTTCCTTTTTTCAAATATATCACCAATAGTGGGATTGCGGGGTCATACGGCAGTTTTACTTTTAATTTTTTACATAACTTCTATACTGCTTTCTTTAAGGGTTGTGCCAATTTTTATTCCCACCAACAGTACACATGAGGGCTCCCTTTTCTATACATAAAGACTCCATTCTAACAGGAGTGAAGTCTTATGTCATTGTCACTTACATTCGCATTTTCCGTGCACTCTGTGTAACACTGGTTTTCTCATACTGTTGTCCATCTGCATGACTTGTTTGGGAAATGTCTATTTGTGTCTATTGCCCCTTTTTAAATCAGATTCCTTTTTTTCTTTTTACTCTGTTGGGTTGAGTTCTGCATGGATTCTGGAGGTGAACACCTTATCAGGTGTATGGTCTGCAGACAGTCCCTCCCATTCTGTAGGTTGGCTCTGCACTCTGTTGATTTGTTTCCTGTGCTGTCCAGAAGCCTTTCAGTTTGATATAATACCATTTATTTTTGTTTTACTTGCCTGTGCTTTTGGGGTCTTGTCCAAAATATCCTTGCCCAAACCAATGTCGTAAAGCATCTCCGCTGTTTTCTTCTAGCAGTTTCATAGTTTCAGGTCTTACATTCCAGGTTTTAATAGAACTTGGATTCTTAAGTATCCTGTTCTTCTGCTAAAATTATTGTTGCTCTTCCTAGATTTCCCTTAGCTTTGTTTTTTGGGTAATGTTTTGACGGGTCCATCTAATGGTTTAGAGTCTTTACAGCACAGAGATTAAGGATTATTATTATTTTTTTATTTTATTTTTTTTGGTACCAGGGATTGAACCTAGGGGCACTCCACCACTGACCCACATCCCCAGCCCTATTTTTTATTTTATTTAGAGACAGGGTCTCACTGAGTTGCTTAGGGCCTCACTAAGTTGCTGAGGCTGGCTTTGAACTCGAGATTCTCCTGCCTTAGCCTCCCAAGTGCTGGGATTACAGGCATGCGCCACCGCGCCTGGCTAGTTTAAGGATTTGTGATCCTACAAAATTCCTTCTCAATGGACTTGAATTATTATTTACCCCAAGTTCCAATTTAAAGAACCTGGTCCATGGTGTTACAGAAAGGTACTCAGCCCGTCCTCCCCTGTGGTGGGTAGGGGCGCTGCTGCCCTGACCATTCTGGGAATGCTGTTGTACATGGGGTGGGAGGGTCCAGGTATGGATTTGACTTAGGAACATCAAACCAGAGTTTACCTGCATCCCAACAGCTGAAGTAGGCAGGGCTGGGGAAGCGTCCCTGGCATGCACCTATCTTCCTGCACGGTGGAACCGCCCACCACCAGTCTCCAATGAGTCCTCGCAATGCAAGGGACTTTTTCAAGGCATGGATGACAGCTCCCTTCTTGTGTCTCTCCCTCACCTTGTTTTTACAATTATTGATTACATTTCCATTATAAAGACCCAGGCAGCCTTCACTAATGACTGGGAATATTCTGGAAGTTTTTCATTTCACGACATCTCTAATGCAGGCTTGAAAAAGATCCCAAGTTAGGTTGGTGCCCAGAAGCTTATCCAAAAATGCCTCCAGGCCTACGCAGGAATGCCCACACCCAGAGCCAAGGACAGAAACGGAACCCAGCACCAAGGAGAGAGCTGCCTGTGGCAGAAACAGTTTTCTCAGATCCTAAGTGTAACCCCTGATTCCAGAGCCAATAGCAGTCTCCACCCCAGAGAGCCTGGTCCTGCAGCCCATCAGGGTCTCCACCACAGAGGCCGGTCCTGCAGTCAATCATTTCAGCATCTCTGTTTCAGAGCTAACGAGACCAGCAAGGGCACATTGTGCTAGTGAAGCTAAACCAAGCTGTTTTCTAGAATCCAAAGGCAGTCTGACCTAAGCACCTGTGCAAAAGAATGCAGGGAGCTTCGGCTTTGTAGACAGGCTGGGGCAGAATCCCAGCGGGCCCACTTAGCAGTTAGTGATACAGGTATGTGCCAACCTGATGGGAATTATGATGAGTATCAAAATACCCTAAGTCATTGCCCAATAAAGGTTAATTGCCTTCTTCAAAAGCTTGGATTCTGGAAGATGGATTTATGTAGCCTTCTGTCAAGACTCCATTTTGGGTAGCTATCGCAGAATATTTGAGACTGGGTAATTATAAGAACAGAAATCTACTTCCCACAGCCCTGGAGACTGGGAAGCACCATGGGAGGGGCTCCCATCCAGGGGAAGGCCTTCTAACTGCAAAGCCCTCATGATCTAATCACCTCCTGAAAGTCCCACCTCCTGACCTGGTTGCACGGGTATTAGGTGCCCAGCATAAGAACTTTGGGGCCACACTCAAAATCTAGCAACCATGTTGTGTTCTGTTTTGCTTCTAAATTCCTCAAAGGAAATAGCCTGGGCCCTCAAAAGCCCCCACCAAGCTGAATCCTAAATCCTCTTGGTCTTCTCTGACCATAACCATGCAAATGGGTGTGCCCACCAAGGCCCGGCATCCAGAACGAAGCCCAGGAATGCAAATGATCTTAACTCCAAGCAGAAAACGCCTTTTTTGTAATTCCCAGGTCGTGTCACCTACAGAGTGGCACCCACAGAGCTTCTTGCTTTCTGCCCTTTGAATCACAAAAGCACAGTTCTGGAAAAGAGATATTAGGGATAATCTCATTGCACCTTCCCTCCCCTGGACAGCGGCTGGCAAGGCTGGCTGTGCGGCGTGATGGATGCTGCTCTTGCTGATATTAAATGCATAATTAATGAGACGTAAGGAGCAGACAAGGCGTGTTCCAGGCAGGGTACAAAGAACAAATCCATTCTCCCATGGTGGGGAAGAAGATGGAGGAGAACACAGATAAGGCTGAAAAATGACCTTATTCTTGGGTGCTTTTCTCTGAATATCCATGGATGCCTCATTAGGAAGAGGGACATCTTTTATTTTGTAAGATTGGCCACTTCCCTGCTTTGCAGAATCTGGAGGGTGTGACAGACCCAGGCAATGGTGATCAGCAAGACGCCTCCCCTCTGTCCTCTTTTTCAAGGCCTGACATGAGTTCCCAGGCCAGTACATCTGTGGCCATCACCATCATCATCGAAGTGATAATAATTGTTATTATCACGAGCTAGCATTTATTAGATGGTCACTGTGTTCCCAGCATCAAGTGTTTTACGTGAATTAATTCACCTAAGCCTCAAAAGCATCCAATAAGATAGCCACTCTCGATGTCATGATTTAATGTTCAAAAAATCAAGGCACAAAGTGGTGAAGTAATTTGCCTAAAGTCACACAACTCAGAAGTTCAAAGTTTCCTTGTGTGGAACCCCCTTTCTCTGGACATCTGTCATACAGAATTCTTTTGGAAAAAAAAATAAAACTGGATAAAACTTAAAAGAAAGCATAAAGGACTGAGCTAAGCTTCCCTGGAACTTTCTAAAACCACGGAGGAGAGCTGCAGCCAGGAGAGGAGGTTCCAAAATGGACCTGTTCACTCCCACGGGGAGGAAGGACAAGCCAGCTTGCCTTTCTGTGGCCCAAGCCCTGGCTCTCCTGTGCCCCAAGCATCTTGTTCCAAGTTGTCCCCCACAAAACAGTGGCCTTGTTCACTTCTCTGAACACACAAGAAACCCCAGGCACCTGGCATTTGGAAAGAAATTAGTCATTTCTCCTGGTCCCAAATGGCCATAGTGACAGGTTTTGTTCCCTGTCAAAGATGTTAATGCTGGGAGGACCTCTCACCTGGACTCCACCAGGCTGCCCCACCGGGTGGTGAGGCCCTGTACCTAGCATGTGGCCCCTGCTAGCTATGTGGGCACCCGTGACAGCCACCACTGAGCTCCAGGCCCAGCTAGAGGTGCTGTGGGACAGACCATGTCCTTTTTACCTCTGAGTCTTATCCCTGCACCTGAGAGCAAAAATATCCTCAGTGGTAGCAGACTTGTAGGGTAGCTGTAAGGACTGAAAAAGAGAGTGTCCTAAAAGTATGTTTCCTGGGCTCTAGTGTGTAGAAGTCATCCAAAAATGTGAGCTCTTACTACCATGATGGTCATTAGTGTCCATGTCCTTGATTGAGTGCAGGGTAGGGGGAGAGAATCCTAAGGTTAATGTCCCCCTTACAGCCAGACCAAGATGCATAAATCAGGGTTTGCAGTGGAGAGGCCTCAGGCTCAGCCTGGAATCATCTCCCCAGGGAGACCTACTGTGTGCTGGGCCCAGCGTGGCTGAGAGTATGAGGTCTCGGCTCTTGTGTAGCTTCTATTTGACCAAAGGAAAGAGAGAAAACACCCGTGTAGACAAATAGATGAGAAGAATTATTTCCAGCAACACGAGTGCTGCACAGAGACCCCAAAGGGCCCAGTGGCGATGAGCATCGTGGCCGTAAGGTCGTGGGGATCCTCTGGGAGAAGCCAGGCAGGGGAGGCCTCTTTAAGGAGGAAGCATCTGGAGGGTAACTGGCGGGACTTTACCAGTGAATTTTCCCAAGCCCCTTGGCGTGTTCCATCGCTAGAAAAGTCTTATGAAGCAGGAAGCATAGTTGGTGGCATTTTACAGCTACATCCCTGGGGCACAGATTAGCGTTCAGGCTTTGCCTGAAATTGCTTGGCTGTTGAGGGAAGCCCTGAACATCTCAGAGGAGCCTGCAGATAGTACCATGGCCCCCATCCACTGGACTCAGTGGCTTCTGCTTCCGAAGTCCCCACTATGGGAGATCCTGCGGTCAGAGATTCCCTGGAATGGCCTGTCTTTCACATGCCAGCCACAGGCAGCCTTCTGGGCTTCCTGCCAGGCTTTGAAGGGTCAGTTCTTCTTGGGTCTAGACCTGGAGAGGTGCCTCACCCTGTCTGCCCCAGGGACCTGCTGTTAGTCTCCCGAATGTCTGAGGAGCCCCAAGTGTTGGCTGACTACTAAAAGAACCAGGAAGCCATTGAGATGTACTCATGAGCTTTACTGTAACTCATAAGTCAGTGTCTGTGGCTAGCTGCTTCTAGGCTCCAGTGAATAAAAAAGTGAAAAAACGTGATATATTTTTGAAAGGTGGCGCCTGCTCTGCTGATAATGAATGCAGGTCTCACCTTAGCACCAGATACGTCATGTGGTTGCATTTGCCTGTGTGGCTTGGCTGGTGACCAGTCAATCAAACCTTGGTTGGAAAGCCTGAGAATCTGTCTCCCTGCCTGCACCTCTCTGTGAACATCCCCAGGGGCACTGGCACAGTCCATGCTCTCTGGAATGTGTGTGACAGAGCAATCAACTCCAAGGTGTCAGAGGTATCGGCCACTTCCAGTGCCTCACACTCACCTGGAACTCAAAGTTTGTGTGTTCCAGAAACTTCTGGTTCATGGTTTCTGCAAACTTGTTGATGGCTCGCAGGAAGACCCTGGAAGAGGAGAGGAGGTTACTAGATCATCTGAGCATACTCCCTCAGGCATCCCTCCCCTTTGCACAATACCCAAATTCCCTCACCCTCCCTTAGGGAGAGGCTGGAAGACCCAATGCTTATTTGCACATGGTGACCAAGGCAGATGTCACCTATCAGAGTCAAGACCTGGAACCACGTTTGCCTTGCTGGAACTCAAGAACCGACTATATGAATTCCTTTTGAAAATCTGTAAGACCTTACATCTCAGATATTAGAAATGTATTAGAAAGTTCATGCCCATCCAGAAAAGATGCAAAGGAAAACCAACCCCTCCCTAAGCAAACCAGTAGCATTCCACTATCTCCCACCATCTAGAGAAATCTGTCATCAACAGTTCGATGAACATAATTTCAAAGGTCTCCTTAGACGTATACAGATGCATGGTATTTTAAGAGTATCATTTTGATAAATGGCATTCCACAATAAATGCTGCTTCTCAGCCTGTCTTTTGTATTCAGCTACAAATCGTGCTCTCCTTTCGTGCTAGTGAACGCAGACAAACATCATCCTTTTTAATCGCTGAAGAGTGTTCTGCTGTGTGGATGTGGCGCCATTTATTTAATCAGTTTCTTATTGATGGAACTTTGTGTCGTGCCTCCGCTTTTTTTTGCTACAAACAAGGTTCCAATGATCACTCTTCCATGTACATCTTGAACCTCCTGTCAACACCTCTTTTCCAGTCTTCTCCTTCACATCACAACTCTGGTCAAGCCCTGCCCACATTTAACACTTTGCTACCTGTTGTCAATTTGCATTTGTCCTGAAGAGCCTTCCTGGCCACTTCTTCCTCTTCTTGCTCCCTGCTAGGCCCAACTGATTAGTCTCACAGCCTCCCCGTCCTCCTCAAGAGCACTTTGTCCAAAGGGGCCTCACTGACTTGCATGGCCCCTACGCCCCCAGGACGAGTCTATACCCTTTCTGTGGCTCCATGATTGGGTCCCCAGCTTCCTTCCTGGGCCCAGTTCTTGCCATTGCCCAGTGATTCAGATTGCTTCCTGAGTACTTGGCTGTGTTCTTTGGGAACAATATCTGCTCCTTCTCTGCCTGCCCAGCACACTCTAGATCAAAAGCCTCCCATCAGTCTCCTAAGACTTAAGTGACCTCCTTCCAGGCTGCGAGGTTACTTCTAACACGCCTCGTCACCATGCTTCACAGTTTAGCTGACTCTTTGCAGCCCCATCTCCTCTTTTAGACTGGGAGCTTCTTCAGGGGAGTGTCTTATGCATCTTAGTCATTGCGATTTCCTTGGTCATTATGGTGCAGGTTGATCTGCTTGTCTGTTCAGGAAGGGGCGTCATCTCCTCCATGAGACTGCACTTTCCTCAGGTACATGCCTGTGACTCCCGGGTTCACATCTCCATCCCTGGCCTCTCCCATGGGTGCCAGCTTGAATCCCAGCTCCATATCCCACCTGGATGACTCATAGGCATGACAAATGCACATGCCCCAAACTAAAGTCCTAACACCTGCCCGCCCCACCCCAGACACTTCTGTCGTCTTCCCATCGAAGTTAAAGACAACTCCTTTCTTCTAGTTGCTCAGAAGGGAAAAGAAAATCCCAGCAACTTTGGTAATGGCCTTGACTTTTGGCTTTTTCTCAGATCCTATTCGTGGCCTTTCAGCACATCTTCTTAGCATTGTTTTCAGAATCTATCCAGAATTCATCGGGCACTGTGGCACGTGCCTTGTTATCACAGCAACATGGAGTCTGAGGCAAGAGGATCCCAAATTCAAGGCCGGCCTCAGCAGCTTAGCAAGACTCTATCTCAAAATAAGAAATAAAAAAGGCTGGAGATGTAGCTTAGTGATAAAGCACCCTGGCTTCTGTCCCTAGTATGAGAAAATAAAATAAAAAGAATATATCTAGAATTCACTACACCATGTTCCCTCACTGCCACCCAACTGAACCAAGCCACTGTCCTTTCTCTCCTGGAGTTTTACAGTGGCCTCCCAACTGTTAGGGGACAGGCAGGAGAGGATGGTGGGAACATGAGGTTAAGAGAGTAATTCCATAAAAGGGGCCCACTGTGCTGACCCCAACATGCATTCTTTTCCAAGAAGCAGCCCTGCCTGGCCTAAGTGGACAGATATGTCACATTCCTCAGCAAACTATCTGCTATCTGCAGGAGAAATGCAGGCCTGAGATAATGTTCATGGGAGGAACCCAGGAGACTTAGGTGACCAGATCCTCAGGGAGATAAAAGGATAGTTCCTCCTAACCATAAAATCTGTAAGAATGCATGATTAAGAATCCAATTAGAACTGGTCAGCACGGGTCCAGGTGACCTAGAGTTGTCACGACAGTGGGGACTTGAAAATCTGAAGTCACCCTGCTGTCAATCCAAAGTCTAGAGGTGGACCTGAGCAGGACTCTCTGGAAACTTCTCTGGGATCACCAGTAAAACTGGAGTGCAGGAGAATCATGTTGTCTCTCTCCTCTCTGAGAGGACTCCCTTGAGAGTGTCCCCTTCCCCTTTTCCTATCCCTTCAAGAAACTCATGCCTGTTACTCTGAGTGAATGTCTGCAATTTTTCTGACTTGATCACAAGAATTGGGGTTTGAAGAGGGGAGGTCTTCATACTGCCTCAGTTTCCTCCTCAGTTGGAGGCTCTGTAACAGCAATGTGCCTGACCCTCCTGTGTGAAATTGCAGGCAGATAACAGCAGCCAATGAAAATCATTTGTTCAGTGAGTGACTGGCTCAGAGAAAACACCCACCTGGCCTACCTGACACACCATGGAAGCCCAGAAAGGGAATGCTGAGGAGGCGATCATTGCTGTGGGCAATCACTGAGACTCAGCTCTGCTGGGGAGTCTCTAGGAAACCTTATAGAACACATTTGTACATCAGAAGTTCCCCTCCCAGGGGGCAAACATACCAGGCTATTTATACCACTAATACTGCTCCTCATTGGCTGAAAGTTCTCTAGGGCATTGAATTCCTGGTCTGTCCTGCAGATGGGCTGAGGACTCTATAACCAGGGAATCCCAGAGAAAGAAAGAAGCAGGACTCTCTCCAGACGCCTGGAAAATGCCCACCAAAGCCACTGGTGTATTTTGGGTAGGTGGGGAGTGTGAGCAGGCGCCTCTAGCACGCTGCCTGTCCCGTCCAGGGTGCTGGGCTAGGTGTTCACAAAACACCTAGATGTTGGATGAACAGAGAAAGGCAGGGAGCCCTGGAGTTGGGATCACCGAATTTGGAGCACACGCACACAAATGGATGTTATTTCTGCTTTTGCCACTTTCTGGCTGTGTGGATTTGGGACATGTTAATATCACCTCTGAAGTCCCAGTTTGCTCGCTGTGAAACAGCAGCGCTGTAACCTCTTTCACGGGGTCGCTCAGGGTGTAAGGAGCGAAGGCGTGGAAGCGGTGGGCGCAGTGCCTGCCACGGTGGCACCAGCAGCCTGGTGGCCCTGGTGGCATCAGAGCCCCTTGGGGGCTTCATTCTGCATCTGAAGGCAGGGCCTAGGGCACAATACACAGACAGGAGCGGTTAGCAGCCAGGTGCGAGGCAGGCAGGACCATGCAAGGGCAGAAAGAAGAATGCCGAAGTGCACCGCCCCGTCAGCTGTCAAAGTGACATTTCTTCTGTTTTGCGTTTTGTCATTTGTTAACATGCCTTTGAAACAACATCTATATTTTCTCCTTAAAGATTAGTTATCTGATTCCCCAGATGGAAACGTACTGAGTGGCTGTCATATCATGTATAAACATTGTGGAATCTGAAATATGAGCCCAAAATGAGGGGCTCCGCACATTCTCAGGAGCAGCAACGCTCTCGGTGATTCCAGGAACAGCCATTATTCGGTTGTCAGCCTGAACCTGTCGCACACTGGCCAGGCCAGTCCCGTGACCAGGAACCCATCCACCTGATGTGGAGGCCAGGTGCTGGTCCTTCCCTCCCTCTGGGTCTTTCGCAGTCAGAATGTCACTTAACTTTGGTGGCATGTGTGCACTTGGAAAAGTGGGGCCTTTTTCTCCTCGTTTTTCTTTTTCTTTTCTTTTTTTTTTTTTTTTAATAATTGCTCTTAAAACCTAAGCACTAATACGGTGAAGTGGGTTGGAATGAAAACACATCAAGTCTGTTGTTCTCAATAATGAACTTGAATCGTTGAAAACGGAATTCATTATCAAGTCTCAGCCCAGCACTTCCCGTCCATGACGCTTGGCAGGTTGTGTCTGAGAAATAGCACCAGAACCGTGTTGTGGGCCAGGAGCCGGGCTCTGTGCTCTGTGGGGTCCCTCCCTCGTCCTTCCCTCCTCCCCTCTTATCCCCCGTGAACTCTCTGAGCTCTCCATGGCTGCCCTCTTGGATCTGTGAGTTTAGGTGACTTTCCCAGGAACCCAGGCAGTACCTGTGGAGTCACAGCCTTCGGAAGGGAGGCCTTTAACCACCGTGCACTTTGGCCCACAAGGAAATCTCTGCACTTCTGTCCCACCCCAGCCCTGAGCTCGTTGATTCACAGTGACAGTGATGGAGGCATCAACAGTCACCGTGCGTCCGCCTTATGCTAAGTGCTCTACAGACACTGCTTCATTTAATTCTACCCAGCCAGGCAGGTGCTATTGCTCCCCCCACTGAACGGCAGCAGAGGGGACCTTGGAAACACCGGGTTGTCTCCCACATTCATGCAGCAGAACCAGCCTTGCTTCTCTAAGGCCTTGCTGTCCATCAGAAGGATCCGTCAACTCTTGGTAAGTGCAGCCTGCCGCAGACTTGAGGCACCCAGTGCTCCTCCCCTTGCCCGCCAGGCACCAGGGGTCCTCATGCTTTGTTCCTGTCCCTCTGCTGTCCTGCCCACAGCCTACTGGACACTCGGTCCACACTTGGGGTAAAACAGTCTTCCTTGGACTGCCAGTAGCCTAAGGATGGCCTTTTGGGTAGTTCTGCCCAGTGGGAGTACCCAAGCCCATGTAGGAGTAGATGGACTCCTTTCCCATGGTCCAAAGCAGGAGGACCAGGGAGAATGCCTTAATCCCAGGCTCTTGGTGGAAGCCACAGCCGGATGATTCCATGAGCAACCAGAGATCATATGGAACAGAGCAAGGAGCAGAGAATTCACTGTGTGAGCAGGCAGAAGCTGGCAGGAGAAGTCAAACCCAGTCCCACTCTCTCCCAAAACTGCACTGCATGAGGCATTGATGCATCTCCTGGGGCTCCCGGTTTTCTGGTGCCTTCATATAGCAGAGCAAATCCTTGTTATGGAAGCAGCTGAGCCCTGCATCCTGTCCACCAAATCGGCCTCTGTGAAGTCTGCACATCACTCCTTGGGACCCAGGAATGGAAGGGGCACGTGGACTCTTGAAGGGGCTAGAACAAGCAACCTGCCACTCTTCTAAGCTCTGACCTTGACCTCCATGAATCTCAGTTGCTCCTTCTGCAAAAGGCGCCAAGGGAGAGGACCAAATAAGACGCAGTGTATGAAGCCGGCGGCCCAGAGCCTCAGCACGTAGAGGTCCTCGATAAATGTCAGCTGTTGTTACTATTCTTAACCCGCCACTGCCTTGTGGCTCTGGAGCACGAAGATCTGAGGCTGATAACATCCTGATGTGACAACACAGCATCAACACACACCCACAGGTTGACAGGTGCATGATGTGATAAAAGAGGGAACAGGAGATGGGCATGCCCCTTCTGTGGAGAATCGCCATGCTGGGTGCTCCCTTCCCGCTGTGGGAAGCTCAGAGGATCTGGTTAATTCTACAGATCAAGCTTGAAAATGGAAATGAGAGTCAGCTAGCGGGCAGGGTTCGTCCCTCTGAAGGGGGCATTGAGACGTCCATTTCCCCAGAGCCTTTAAGCTGCTTCCCTCAACACAGAAACTCCGTCACCACCAGGCTCCAGTCACTCAGCGGATTCCAGCTGGGTGCCCGGCATGGCGTGCCCCAAGTGCCTCTGACACTTTGCATAATTTCAGGTTTCAGTTAGGAATGCAGGAAGCTCCCAGACTCTGGAAGCCAGTAGCCATCTGAACATCTGGATTAGGTATGCATGCTTAGGTCAGAAGGAACCAGGAAGAGATCTCTCTCCCTCTCTGGGTGATGTGGGTTGGAGGAGGCAGAAACTCCAAGAAGGAATAGTCACTTCCACTTAGAGAAGGAGGAGGAAGGGGAACGGTGTTTATCACTATCAGCACACTCAGGGACCACGGGGTAACTGCTCTGGCTGTCCCATGGGACTTCCTAGGTCAACTGCTGTGACCTTACCATGTGCCTCGTATGTGCTCGAGATGATATTAGACCTTAAAACATGTCATTGATAAATGCAGACAAGATGCAGGCCTCTTCCGTGAAGCATTCTGGATATACCTAGACCACACGGAGGTGGAAATGGTAGCTTGCATTTGTGAAATGCTGGCTGTCTGCCAACGCTGTTCTTACCCCTTCCTGCATATTACTTCATCTGAGTCCCCACAGGAATCCTCTGTGACAGGCACATTGCTAGTCCCACTATACAGTGAGGAAAACTGAGTCCAGGGTGGTTAAGTATCTTGCCCAATTAAATGATGGAGACAGGGTTTGGACCTAGGCAGACACAACTTTTAACTTCTCTGTGCTGCCTCGGGGCTCTCTGCTGGCCAGACACCCCTGGGCCATATTCCCCAGGTGCACCTACTATCTCCCCACTAGACTGGAAGCCCTCTGCCACCTGGGACCATAGCTCGAACTGATCTGTGCACGCCCTGGAGGCTTGGACGCCCAGACATTCAACAAATAAGTGTTGGTTGACTGCATTGAACAGGAGCTTTAAGGATGTGTGTAGATTCCCAGGACCCCCAAAACACCAGAACTCCAGATCGAGTCACAGATGGAAGAGGGACAAAAAGAGGTTCCTAGGCACACTTTTGTTGATTTACAGTGTTATAAAGAGCTTGATCATTTAAAAATTAAGCACGTCATGTAAAGCAGACCCTAGTGAATGCTGCATCTCACCAAAGAGGAAAAAATAAAGCCCTAACAGGAAGTCTCTCTTGCAGGGGACTGTCATCTCTTGCAGGGGACTGTCATCACGTCTGCACACACCAACAGCACAGCTGGGGAGACTCGATTCTGGAAAAACCCACTCCCTCCTCCAGCCAGCAGAAAAGTAAATAATAGATGGCTAATATGTAGACATCAATCATAAGTGAGGAGAGAAAATTATAAAAACAAGCAAATTATAGAAACATAGACAACAGGGAGAAAAGAGAGGAGGGGAAGGAGGGAGGAAGACAGGAAAGAAACTCAGTGTTCAGACCGACAAGGGAAGCTGGCCTGGCCACCGGAGGGAGCTGCAGGTGTCGCAGAAGAGAAGAGGCAGGGGCACCCCTGAGATCCTCCCCCCAGCTGCTCCCTGGCAAGCCCACCCCTCCCTGGGGCCTCAGGGCGCTTGTCCTGCCCTGCACTTAGGCCTGGGGCTCAGATCCAGTTCCTTATCAGCAACGCAGCACGGAGTTCCTACTCATCTGTTCTGTGCCACAGCTCCTCACCTATAAAACGCAGATTGTAACAGGTCGACCTCATTGTGAAGATGTTGGGGGATTAAATGAGCGAACCCTTGACAAATGTCAGCTGTTACAAATGGCACACAACTTACACAAGGAGAAAGTTTCAAGAGGCCTGGGAGCTGAAAGGGATCACCGTGGCCAGCAGTGAGAAGCCACCCATCGGGCGGGGGAGGGCACACCCGAGCACATGCTTCTCCAGCCCAAGGCCCTGTTGGTCCTCTCCCTCTGGGGTGGCAGTACTGTCACTCATGGAGTTCTTCCCAGTGGCCAGCATTGTGCTGGGGACAGCTCATTCCATTCTCATGCCTCAAAGTCCATCAAATGGAACTTTTGCTATCCGCATTGTACAGATGGGGAAACCGACCCTTCAGAGGAAGTTAAATGACTTCCTGAGAAAGGCAAGAAAGGCCAGGTGGGCGAACTCAGGAGGCCGAAGCTCTGTTCTTGAGTCCAATTTAAAAAAACATAAAACAAAAAACTCAATGCAAGAACAGTACCTAGATGATCTTTAAGAGAGGCAAATGTTTCTATTCAGGAGATACTTCTACTGTCTCAGGTCCTTAGAAAGTTCTATTGCTATTTCCTAGGCAGCGAGATACAAGGATCAGTGAATCATCTCTGGATGACGGCACTCAAGTCCACAGCGAGCAGGGTTTCAGGAAGGGCGTTCCTCCAAGGCACTGGCCCACAGATCAGCACCTGTGTCTTCCGAATGAATGTGTAGGCCATTGGAGGGAGGCCTGTGGGCAAAGCCCCAACACCTTACCAACCAGAGGGCAAAACAGCAAAGGGCCCCCTGCAGTGCAGGAGCGGCTGCCCCTGCAGTTCCAGGTGACTGACCCTCATTGACGTAGGCCTGGCTACCTAACTATGGGGGCTCAGTGCAAAATGAAAATACAAGTGTCCTTGTGCTGAAATTGTTAAGAGGACACCAGAGCATTAAACCAAGCATTGAACCCCGCAGAGGTGAGGCTCTCTGCACCTGTCTGTCTCGTGCCCACAGGGCTGGGAAGTGACCTGCCTCTAACCCAGCATGTGGCCCTGACCCACCTCCCACCTGCACATTAGCCCTGCAGAAGTCTGCTTGCACCTGCGTGGTGTGAGCAAGGAGGATCAGGGAGGTGGGCCCAGCCGAGACGCTCTGACACCTCCTGCTGGCCTGAGCTTCCTCTTCCCAGGGGAAGCAGAGGGACAGACAGACAGCTCCTTCTGGACAAACTCCATCTCCACTCCAGCAGCCCCGGATGTTGGCCCCAGAGCTCAGGGGGAAGGGGTGTCTGCAGTCACATGGTGGACCATGTGGGCACTGGGAGAGCAAGAAGAACTTTGTAGAAGGCCGACAGGGCAGGGAGGGAGGCCAGCTGGGACTGGAGTCTGCTCCACACATGAGAGAGAAAGAGAGAGAGAGAGAGA
>JAJEJO010002090.1:591455-656147 GCA_020662805.1 Glaucomys volans | reverse complement strand
GAGATCCTCAGACTGTATCAGTGGGAACTTGTTAATATATACATGTTCATAGACTTCCTCTTTCCTTCTACCAAAGAAAGCTCAGCTTCGGCATGTTCAGCTTTCCTCCTCCTCCACCCTCGGGGGACCTTTCTCTGACACTCAGCACTTGATTTCTGTGACACAGGCAAAATGTGGAGGCCATGAAACTGGGAGCCAGTAAGGGAGGCAGGGCCTCCATGGAGGACCTGAAGCAAACTCAGGGGCCAAAGGCAGGGAGAGAAAGGAGAGCGGGGGCCCCGAAGGCCCTGTTGAAAGTAATCACGGGCAGGATTTGAGGAAAAGGTTCTGAGAGACACCAGGGGAAACCCCACCATGTGAGAGACATGGGGAGCCAGAGGAAAGGGGAAGAGGGTCTTGGAGAGGCGGCTGCTAGGATCTGCATTCCACTGTGGTGAAACGATGTGGCAACAGCATGGGGACCTGAAATCTTTGACAATTAATTTTATCTCATGCTGGGCTGGGCCACATGGGGCATGAGCTCTACTTGGGTTCCACTGACAGTCTGTAAGATGACAATAGCTACGATGTGCACATAGAGAGACACCCACGAGTCACACAACGCGCAGTTCCAGAGACAGATTCACCTGCAAAACGCTGTGTCCAAAATCCTCCTCTTAGAACATCACATGAGCAGGTTAAAGACTCTGACAAGTCCTGCTATGTGGAAACCTGGCTGAAGCTGCTGATCCAAGGGAACTTCCTATACCACTTTTACCATACTTCACAGGGTATATTTGATTATTTCTAATAAATTTTGAAATAATATAATTAAAAATGCTTTCCTATGCTTGCCTGTCTAGAGAGTTTAGGTGGGTTTCATAGACAAAGTATGGTGTTTTAACTGAGATTTCCAGAATAGGAAAGGTGTGGGGGACTTCTGAGTCATTCAGGGTGGGTGTGAAGTTCTTCCCTGGGTTTAAAGGTAGAAAGGATCTGTCAGCGCTTCAGCTTCTTCTCACCTGGGGAACTGCCCCACCTTATGGCCACCAGGGACCTCTACACTGAGGTGGCCTTGGGGGAGCAGGGCACCCACCTGTTCTGAACCATGCTCATGGCCATCCAGTCCACGGGGTACACATTCTTCCCGATGAGGTCCTTGAACATGATGAAGGTCTCCATCAGGAAGTCCTGCCAGAGGGACAAAGCACACCAGTCATCCCACATTGCAGGTAGGAACTGACCGCAAGTATCCAGATCCTGTGGGCTCTTTACATTTTTCCTTTATTTTATTTTAGAGAGACAGAGGGAAGGGGATCAGTTCTTCATTAAGCTCATTTGCTGAAATTCCCTGCCGTGCAGTATAAATGGAAGCGTAAAAGTTGGCTTCCAAGAGGCTGTTTCACAAATAAGTGGAACGTGAATATGGAATAAGAAGACCATCTCAAAATAAAGCATTATTAATTATGTCTTTGAGAATAAAGAAGTAAATGTATTCATTGATGTGGCAATTTTATAATCATCTTCCCAAATATGTATTTGAGAAGGAAATAATTGATACCATATGAACACATCTCAGGCCATTTAGCAAATAAACTATTATTTAAGTGAGCATCTAATTAGCAGTGCTGTAAACACAGCTAATTCATCTGTCACACACACACACGAGCAGATTAGGGGAAGCTCAGGGACCAGGACTCTTCTCCTCTCCTTAGAAGAGGTTCGAAGTGACTTCAACACACTCTCAGGTTTTGCAACAGGACAAACTGAGTCTCAATCTCTGCAGAAAACAAATTCAGTACAAATCCAGATAGCAAAACCAGAACCTGTGACCTTCTTGAGCTGGAAATAATAAAACCATATTTCTTGAATGCTTTAGGTGAAGCCCAAAATCCAGAGGGAGCCCCTTCGGAATTCTTTCCATAAGTAGTGGTTTTCAAATCCCTCTAACTGCAGAATTCTTTGTTCAAAGGAAATCTCACCTGGAACCTAATATTTGAAATAGATAAAAGTAGATGGGCTCAGTGTGTGCGTGTGTGTGTGTGTGCATGTCAGTGTCAGAGAAGAGTGAGACTGGGAAGAACATAATTTGAAAATCACCGCTTTAAGATAAATTGCAAAATTCTGGAAATGGCATTGGTTCTTTTTCAGCAACCTCTGCTTCTAGGAAAAATGAGCTCCGTGCTCTGAGTCCCAGCTTCCACATCAGCAGAATGGGGGCAGCATTCGTCTCCAAGGGCTAGCGCAAGGATGAAGTGCACCTGTCCATTGGAAGCCTCACATAGAGCCTGAGCTCTGAGAGATCATTAATGCTGGTGATGATGATGGTGCGGATTGTTATTCTCCCTTGATGTCACCTGGGCAAGAGTGGCTCTTATCATAGGTACATCCCCTTCCTATGAGATAGAGAAGGCTTCTGGCTCACAGAGGGATAACATGGCTTCTGACTGAGAAGATGCACATGGTATGAGAGGCAGAGCCAAGGTTCAAAGTGGACCTCTGCTGTGTGGGTCCTACACTGCTATGAAGCATTCGTCAAGCAGACTACAGAACTGAAGAAAGTGACTCCTAACCTCTATGTCATACTGCTGGGAGGATTCGATGAGAAAGTGTGTATGTTCAATAAATAAGAATTCCCTTTCCAACCTTCCTTTCTGGGGAATGTTCTTTCCATAAAGAATCAAAAATTAGGAATCTGCTTTTCCTATTTTCATGTCCCAAGACATAAAGAGCTTGGTCGGGGTGGTAGAAAAATCTGGGTTGTTCCTTTTGCTTTTTGAGTATCCAAAACAGGGTTCCATTTCTTGCCAACTCTTCAACAAAGAAGAGAGTGTTGGCTCACTGCTGCCCAGGGAAAGGGGCAGGGCAGCCTCCCAGTGATTTCCTGTGGAGGGGCCACTCTCTGAGGGTGGTCCAGTCTCAGCACCCTTGGTCTTCCCAGGAAAATTCAGAGCTGACCCTGGAAGTGGTGAGTGACAAAGGGCCACACTGTCAGGAAGTGCTCTGCTCCACCCTGGGACAGGTCAGTGGGGTGGACCTCGGTCCATGAAGGTATCTGCTGCAGAGCCCAAGGCCACAGGACGCAGGGTGGTGGTCCTGTAGCAGCTGAGTCCTGAGAGGCTAGAAGAGGCAAGCCCAGGGCTGGGGATGTAGCTCAGTGGCAGAGCACTTGATTAGTGTCTACTGGACCCTGGGTTTCACCCTCAGCACAGAGAAGTAAAAAAAAGGGTGGGGGGCGTGGGTTCAGGGCGATTTCCTCTATGCGCTATCATAACCTAATACTAGCAACCTCTCCTGGACACCCACTATGTGAGCTGTACAATGCTCCCTAACAAGCCCTTCACCACCACCCTGTGACTCAGCCCCAAGTGTCTGAGATTCACCAGCATGCATTCATTGAACATATCTAGATCACGTCATAGATGTTCAGACTCGACTCTGACACAGATTGGAGACATGTTCCAGAGGTGAGAGATACAAGAGTCAGGGAATCACACACACATTAATAAACTTACACACACATTCAAGACCTGTGGGGCACCTTCATGCCCCAAACTCACGAGAGTCAAGAGCACAAGGTGTCACACCCTGCCCACCACTTTCCACACCCAGCATCTCTCAGACTCACCACAAGGTCTGAGCTGGTCTGGAAGGTCTCGATGTAGAAGGAATAGTGTTGGTCCCCCATCTGGTTTAGGATGGCTGTCATACATGCCACAAAGTGACTCTGCAAGAAATAAAGAACACCATGAACTAGTGAGAAAGGACCATGAGATTCATCTTTTCTATTTCCTTTACTTTGAACTGGAAAACGCCCAACCCTCCCCAGCAAGTTATAAAAGGGCTGTCCAAGGACAGAGAATCTCTCCTCCACAGATGAGTATGTGAAATTTCCCTATGGGTAAATGTCTCCTTAGAGCTCGTTCATCGAAACAGCATTTCCTGAACACCTACTGTGTCCCTGGGACTGCAGCAAGCACTGCAGATATGAAAATAAGACCCTACACATGACCTCTCCTGCTGGTCTGGGAAATGAGCAGTACTTGGGTGTTGGGAGATCCAGCCTATATGGAGATCCTGGAGACAGTATCATTTTCTGTTACATAATTTTACATGGGAAAATCCCAGTTATCTGTAAAGTGGGAAAATCATCCATCCATCCATCCATATCTCCCACCAGAGGAATTATCAAAAGGATCTGATGATCAAAGCAAGTTATTTATTTGCACGCACAAAGATGCCACAATGAAACCCATTTCTCGGTATTATTAAAATGCTCTAATAAGCCAAAAAGTGATCCATTGGATCCAACAGCACCTTGATATACATTAAAGCTCCCTGCAGAAGGACCAGTTACTGGATCATTATGAATTAGCCAGAGAGAGAAGCCAGCAGCTCCTGGGGTAGGATAAGCAATGAAGATATGGAACTTGGTCTCCATGAGTTGATGGTCTAGTTGGGAAAGCACAATTAAATCCAGGACAGAAGAAGTTCAAGACCTGGATCTGTGGAGCAGATCAAGGGCCAGGAGGATTCAGACATGAGGGAAACTAAGGTGGAGAGCTGGAGAGATCTGGAAGTATCCCTGGGAGCAAAGTGGCAGGGAACACACCCTTTCATACACCAAAGACGTTGGCTTGGTCTCTCCTGATTTCTCCCTCCCAGACTGGGAGGGTCGGTTTTGGGGTGTGTCTTCTACTGATGCTAATATCTCCAAGCAACAGGAGGAAGATTTGATGAAGGAAGCACTGGTCACTGATCCAGCAGCCTTGAGAAGCCACTCTCAACTGCCCCTACACGATCCCCTGGGGGCTGCCATCTTGGTTGGAGGTGGGTCCATCATGGCCCAGCCCAGCGCAGATAATTAGAGAGGGACCAGGCTGTCATGCAGGTGTCTCTAGGGATCCCACTCCAAGAGTCTTTAAAAGTTTTATGTTTAGAAGAGGTAGGCTTGGAAGTTTCATGTTTGAACCAAAAATTGGGGTTGGTATCACACACTGCTACCTTTGTTTAAGTTCTTTTGTTAAAAAATATAACAAACATTTATCCCTGCCAGATGGTTTACAATTTTGTTCCAGTGCTAGAGCAGCAGCATCCTTGGTGACCCCAGGAGGCCCCTTTTGCATTCCTTTCTCAGGAACCCTTTTGGGTAACTGAGAGTCTCTTAGGTTCCTAGTCATCAAAGTAGCTTCCAAAGATACAGATGGTCATTTGCTTCTGGGTTCTTTTCGATCGAGATAGTCTGCTTTCCCTGCCAGCAGGAGCAGCTATGTGGGACCCAGAACCAAATAAAAATATACGGGCTTGTTTAAAATGATCAAGGATTTCAAAATAGCCATGCAGCCTTTTAAAGTAGGGGACTCTACATGATTAAGCAGGTCACTCACATAGGACGCTAGCCCAGCTGGCTGGTGACCCCCAGATTCACCCACCATAACATTTAGAAAACATGCAGAGAGAGCACAAAACCGGGACTCTCAGGAGCACTGACCAATGGCGCTCTGGGGACAGGACTGGCAGCCTCTACACAGGGCCACACCCCCTCTGTGGTCTGCAGTGAGATCCTCTCTCCTGCTCAGGCTCCAGCGAGTCACTGGTGAGTTTTGAATTTATTCACCCCTTTCCAACCAGACCGAACATTCCCCACCTCTACTAACTTAACCAGGTCCTACTAAGTCAAGAAATAAACTTACTTCCTGTTTATACCTCTGGGCCAGCTGGATGTAAGCAAGAAGAAATCCTAGGGCTGAAAGGGTGTAGAAGTGGGCGCGTGTGCGTGTGTGCATGTGTGTATGCGCACACGAGCCCCTGCTTCCTCTACTCCCTCCGTCTCCTCTCCCTTCCTGGAAGAATTCTGCCTGTGGCCACTAGAGGTCTGTTCTTTCCACAGTAGCTGCTGTGTGGTTTGTTCGGCTTCTTATTTATTCCTACGTGAGCAGACCCACTACACTTCTTGCATATAAACAGTGAAAATTACAATATAAAGGACTTATTTTTCCTTCTTTTGGAGTTATTCTGCTGCTGGTCAAAGCCTGGCTCATTGGGCAGGGAAGAGGGACCTCTCCTGCAGGTAATCCCACTGTTTCAAGGTAAGAGATGTGGGAAGGTTTTATTTGTGTGTGTGATGGATGATCTTCTAAGAGAAAACGCTGTCGCCTCTTAGTTTACTTCTAAAGCTTTGGCTTAGAGGAGCGCTGGGATTGTGAGCTTGTATGGGTGTCTGTGGGGGGTGGGTTGAAAAGCCCTCCCTTGTCACAAGTGCTAGCTGCCCCAGATGCATAGGTACGGAATGCTTGTTATTGCCAATGGCTTGATTTGAATTTGAAGGGGGGCAAAATGCAAAGACTAGACCTGGGAGCTCACTTTGCTTGGAAATTATCTTGAAAAGCTTGCCTTGTCTGAAGCCCTGTTTAAGGAAACTTCTCTGCTTCCTTGAAAAAGAGAAAAAAAAAAATCAAGGAGCAGGATTGCAGTCCCTATTAGAGTGACCATTTCATGAAAGAAACCATTATTGTTTTATTAGGAGTGGGTTAGTATGTTAGAGTTTGTGGATCGATCAAAATTACTTTTACCAGCTTCTTAATTTCTTTGTTCCAACTGCCACAGAGAAAAACCCAGCTGGGTGCCTTTTCCTTTCCGTAGGATTTGTAGTGTGATGTGACTGAAGTTTGCACAAGTTACCTGCATTTGGCTGTTAATGAAAACTGACAGTGTTTGACTTCCAGCTGGAAGGACCCGGCTTTCACACTGTAGTGCCTTGCCACTTTGGTATCAGACCCCTCGGAAATCACACCAATATGACCGATTGATGCCTGAAATGGAGCAAGACACCACTAGCAGGTTTCTATTCTGAAAAGGATCTTCTCTGCCATTTGAATTTTAAAAAAACACTTTGTCACAATGATAGAGTGATGGAATAACATTATACTTCTCTGACATGTGTCCCTTTTCCTGTAGTATCCTCAAAATTCCATCCTGCCCCTCTCCCCTGTTACAAGTTTGAGACCAGGCTTCCACATCCACCATGACTTAAAATTTTAGAAGGAATTGGATCAGACTGCATCTGCCCTGGCAATTGAGACAGCCCTAACATTGACATTGCTAAACTTTATAGCAAAGGAGCTCAAACTCCCAGCCCATCAGCAACGCAGAAGAGCCTGTGTGGGGACTCTGGGGGTGGGGGATCCCAGTAATCCAGGCTAGCAAGAATCCCCCTTCTCATCCCTGGCAGAGATTCGGAAATCGACATATATTTACTACTGAGGCATGAGGCAGCCACTCATCCATACCCAGCAGCATGCCAGGTGCCTGGATAGGAAATTGCTTCTTAAAACGGAATACCAGTGGGACTTGCATATTAAATTCCAGAGAGAAATTGAATCTGAGACTCTGGTGCAAACCAAGCAGAGTCACCTCGCTCTGATCGGGGTTGGTTTAAAATGTGGCTAATGAATCACAGCATGAAGAGACACGGTTTGAAAGTAGGTCAAACGTGTAAAAATAAGTACAGTCATCACAGGCTCTTGGCTGATGAGGGCTCCTTCACGCTGCGAGTGGCGGGGCTTCTCTGCCACGCAGGACCCTCTCCTGCAAGCCCAGGCGATCGATTCTTGTAATTAATTCGGCTCATCAGTCAGTAGGTGGGGAGGTCTGGCACACCTGGGAGAGAGCTGGAGCTCCGAGGGAAACAGTCGGGGTCTCTTCACTACACGGTGGCAAAAGAGAAGACCGTGTGGCCAAAATTAATTAGCTCAGATACTGGGTGATTTCGATGTGCACAGTAGCCCTCCCCAAACCCTAGTACTCACTTCTTTGCACACACAAAAAAATGGTCATTATCATCATATTAATAATACCAATAGTTTTGGTACACAACATTCAACTTCAACATATCTGCTTAACACCCTCTAATGCAAACACACACATACAGACACACAGACACACACACACACACACACACACACACACACACACACCCAGGACTCCTGCAGTGCCCAGTGCAGAGCGAAACAAGGAAGAGTCTGTAGGGTTTGATCTGCCTTGGAGAGCAAGCGAAATGGAGGAGAGGGGCCTGCGGCTGAGGAGGCACCCCACTCACCTGAGGTTAGTGGGAGTGAGGAGATCGCAGAGGGAGGGAAAGAGCAACTTCGGGAGCTTGCTACCTAAATGCCAACATTACTATGCGATGCCAGCTGGTGACACGTTGCTATAGTAACTTCAAATAATGTGCACGACCAAAATAAAATAAAATATAGAAAGCGCCAAGGAGAGGAGATGAAGGAAAGTTTGCAGGCCAGGGGAGGCTCCTAGGGAGATGGAAAGATCTTCCCAGGAGCTATTCTTTGGAGACTAGAGGTGGCCAAATGTCACTCTCAGTGCTTCTCTGTTCACCCCCCATGCCTGCCGTGTGGTTATGTAACAGATTTTATTCTTGGATAAAGCTAGTGCTGTCTGTGTGGCGATCTGGGACTGGAGGTGGGAGGGACGGTGCCAGGAGAAACAAGGACTTAAAACCCATTCATCTCGGAACTTCGTCAGGCTGCGCGGAGTTGTAATTTGGAGTACTCTTCGGGGCAGGCAAGGTGCACGTTCCCTCCTCATAACCACCCAGTTCCAGACACCATGCAAGGTGCCAAGGGTACAGCAGAGAGCAGGACCAAGGGCTCACATCTGATTCTGCTGGGACGTAGAGTCCAGAGTGGGCCCTGGGAAACAGCCTGAGTTCAAACCTCAGCTCGACCTTTCTGGTCTCGTGACCTTGAGCAGGGTCTCCTACGTCAGCTGCCTCGTCCATCATGGAGGATCAAACCCTGTCTTACTTCGTATGGAATAAAGGATTAAAATTAGTTCTTATAGAGAACTCAGAAGGCACAAAGCCCTCAATAAGTGTCAGCTATTATTACTATTGGCTTGTTGCTGACCGTGGCCCAGAGAAACTAGTCAGATTAGCTAATTAAAATTCCTGACCTCGATGGAGGAAATGTGACCTGCAGACACATCAAGTGCTCCCAGGCAGATCTTGCAGGCCACGTGCCCTTCACCTGGGAACAAGCTCCAGTCAGCAACATGCCTCAAGTCCAGCTGTTTAGTAAATCGAGTGTGTGCCTCTCGGAGCAGAGCATGCTGGGAGAGTTCTTTTATTGGGGACAGTTGCTGGCAGGTAGGAAAAGTGACAACAGTGCCCAAATTGTTCAAAGGCAGGAAATACAACTGTCTTTATTGAAAACTCAGTCCCCCAGCTGTTTGATGGTAGGATGTGGCTGTCACTGTGCCGGTGACATTCTTCAGCTCCCCAGGGGACCCTGCTGTGTGACAGAGTAAACTAAGCTACCTTTCTGCTTGGGGAAGTAGCTTCTTGGGCACAGAGTCAGGGGTTTTGTGTGATTTGCTCCATGTCAAAGGGGCAGCATTGCAGGAAAACAGAAAGGTGACTCTTGGATGAGATGTCCTCTGGATGTCCCCTGACATGTCCTGTCTGTGCACACAGTGCTCCAGGAGGGTCAGCTGTGAGCACCACTTCCTGACATTTTGGGCATTAGAGATGGGTCAGCTCTCAAGCACCCACCAGGGCCAGGCTGCAGGCACGGTGGATGTCTCCTATGAGAGCCACCCTGGCTGACCAGGGGCAGAAGGGAGTCGTGGCAAGGCTCCTGGGAACCCAAGGAGCCCACACGTCCAATCCTGGCTGGAGCCCAGGTTGTGGCTCTGTGATGTGAGATCCCTTTAAATCTTCCCAGGGACACAGTGGGATGATTAATCACAGAGGGAGGAGGAAGGAAAGCAAATCCCATTTATCCATCCTGGTGCCCAGTTCCCTCCCTGCATCCCCTCCCTGCATCTTCTCCCTGCTCCTCTTGGCAATCTCATGAGGTCAGTATTACGCCCATTTTACAGAGGAAGAAAGTGAGATGCAAGGAGGCCACACAGACATTCAAATGTCATCCTAGATGGATATTTAGGATGTAGAAGTACAGGAACTGAGTGGGGCCCTGTCCCACTCTAACCTGCATTACTGCATGTCCGGGGTCAGCATGGTCCACCCCCCTGGAAGAGACCTGGACATGATTCATTGCTGTCTCTCTAGGCTCTGGAATTAAACTTGCATATCACAGGGGTTCAATAGACTTTAGCTGAGAGACCGAATTCACTGTAGTATCCCCTCTTTCTACAAGAATGTCCAGGGACCCCTGTCCACAAACCCTGAGCAGCTGGGGTTTGGCCACCTTGAGTCCAGCAAAGGCCAGAAACCTGTTCTAATTCCGGCCTTCTGGTTCCTTAACTATAACTGGTGTCTTAAACTATGTCCCTTCAAGCCAGAACAAGACCACTCTCACACATTACTTAATTCACGAGTATTCTTAAGTACCTACTATGTGCTGGGCATGGTTCTGGTGGTGGATATTCATCTGTAAATGAGGGTCACAGCGGCTCTTTGCTCTTGAGGGTCAAAGTGACTCGTGCTCCTAGTGAGGTTTCACAGAAAGGGGACTGTTTTCAACAGGGCAGACGGTGGCCTCTTTGCATACTGACGTTTGAGTGGAAAACTTGACTGATGAGAATGGGTGACACAAACGTCTGGAACAGCATCCTGGTCCAGTGAAGAGCAGATGCAGAGACCCTGAGTGGGGACATTTGGGGACACCTACAGAGCTGGGAGAAGGCTGAGGGGGCGAAGAGTGCAATGATGTCAGAGACAGGCAGGAACGAGACCCTGTGGGCCCCTGGGGGTCAGGTGAGGGTCTCAATTTTTTTTCTAAGTGCAAAGCGAAGCCCCCACCTGGGTTTTAGGAAGCTTACTCTGGCCCTTCTTGATACCAGACTGACTCTAAAGAAGCGGTTTCCATGCCTTAGCCACAAGGCCATCTCCAAGGCACCACGCTGGAGTTTTTCCCAGGGTTGTGGATCCATGAAATGTGCAAATTATATTCTCAGCATTGACACGTCCTCATTCCTGGTGGTGGCCTCCCTCCTAGCAAGCACTTCTCACGAAATGATTACTTCGAAGGAGAACATGGCCCTCTTCCTGTGGATGCGGACATGGACTCTTTTGTTTTGTGTGGATTCCATTTGTGCTCAGGTTCATGGGCCCATTGCTCAGCCTGCTCCCAGCTAATGCCATCTGAGTCTGGGGGAGTAATCTGAGAAGCCAGACATCCCTGTTTTTAACTTAACAGAAGATAATTTTTCTGTTTCTAACTCCATCTATGGAGGTGTGAGTGTGGAGGGTCACAAATTTGATTGCAAAAAGAACAGTTTCAGAAACAAGGATTTATTCTTGGTGCACACACCCGTGTGGGCTTCCAAGCTTCATACTGAGTGTTTTAGGAAAGATTATGCAGGAGAGTCTGTTTTGAGTCCTGGACCATATGGTAGAGTCCTCAGCTCACACCTCCCTGGGAAAAATCAAAACCAGGAGCATCGCCAGGGTGTGGGCCCTGGCTGCACGTCCTAAGCAGCTTCTCACCTTCTGCAAGTATTGTGCATCCAGGTGACGATGACTCCAAGGTTCCCCTTCCACGGGAAAAAGTGCCACAAAAGGATAATAAGTCTCAGGCAGGAGGAATTGTGGGCTAGACAATAAAAGTAACTATAACTACAGGGTGAACCAGGTGTCAGATACCGTGCTGGGTCCTCTATTCTCCATCTGTAAGGACATTTATAGGGTAATAGCAAGGGAAGAGAAGAACTTTTCTGTTTCTAACTCCATCTACAGAGGTGTGGAGGTAGAGGGTCACAAATCTGATTGCAAAAAGAACAGTTTCACAAAGAGCAGCTCTTATCAGTGAGGCGCCTATGTGCTAGACACTGCCGAGAAGCACACCGGCGGTCTGAGCCACTGAAGGTCAGTGTATACTTGCTACTGGCCAACTGCTGGACATGCCTGACCCTTTTGCTTCCAACACTCAGTAGACATTGGTGATACCATCTGTACCTGACAGATGAGGAGACCGAGCATCAAAAAGGTGAGACGAGTGGCCTAGATCAACTTGACCCCAGAATTCTTTTGTTTTCCGTAGAAAGAAGAAAAAGCCTATTGCTTCATAAACATGAAATAATCTTCTCATAATTAAGATTAAGTAACACCTGGAAGGACAGTGAAGTAAAAGTGTGTACTATGTTCATTTCACCCACTTTCCCTGTCAAACAAAGCTTCAATGTCAGGAAACATCATCCTGGGCAACTTTTGGGCCTATAGAGAGTTGGAGGAAGGGAGGGACAGACAGACGGATGGACATATAGATGCCTGAATGGATGCATGGCTGGGTGGGTGCCTGCTGGTGCCAGCCAGATGATGCAGGCAGATAGACCAACTGATAAGGCTAGGCAAGGACAGAAGTGGCCCTCTTGGTGACTGTGCTCTGTGGCCTACGAATCTCCCTTGATTTTAGGCTCAGCTAAGGACACCTCTCCAGGTTCTGCATTGCTTAGGGATCTTACTGACAGGGAATATTCTATATGGGACACTAATGTCCTACACTAGGAAATGCATCTGATTTCCAAAAAAAGTAGCTGTGCTGGAAGGCTCTGGACACACCCTGGTCCTGGGATCCAATCCCAGTTTGGTTTGGCATTCTCTGGGATGTGGGACAAGTTGCTGGACCTCCTTGAGCCTCAGCTCCCTCTTTGTGATCAGGGATAGCAATTTCTGCCTCTGTTGGATTCAGGGAAGGAGAAGGCAGATGATGTGTGCAGAAGGTCCCACATAGATAGGCCTGGCACTCACAGTCTCAGCCCCTCCCTCATTCTCCAGGAGCAGCTGTCAATCATCCAGGACATGGTAGGTAGACCTGTGGAGGATGCTTTCAACCAGGGGAGTTGCAGTGAGGATACAGATCCTCTCCCTTCCTGTCCCCACTGGCACAGCGGCCATGTTTGAAGAGGTGGAGGCACAGCCAGTGAGCACATTCATAGGCAGCCAGGAGGCCAGGCGGTCAGGTAAGGGCATTTCCAGGAGGGAAGATCCCTCTGTGGATGATAGGCTTCTTTCATGAGGGGTGAAGAAGGGCAGAGGAGGCCTCATTTTAACCTCAAGCCCAGCTTTCCAGCCAGCCTCTCCAGCACCTCCTTCTACCTCCCCAAATAGGTTGAGCTGTCCCTACCACAAGGGATCTGCTAGTTGTAGCACACAGACCAGGGTCTGGTGACAGATCGCTGGGTCTGGGTGTGGGTGTAGGGGTGTGCCCTTGGAACACAGCACCGCTCAGTTGTGCATGCTGACCCGAACTATGGCACACCGGTGGTGGGATTCCCCCAGATGGGGGAATCTGTCCCCTTTCCCAGACAACGCCCCATTCATTTCCAATTCATCAGTTGATTAGCAAATATTTACTTAGCATCTACTGTGTCTACAAAACTATTCCAGGGATGATCATGGTCTACATCCTGAATGTCCCGGACTAACAGGGAGATTCTGTCTGTCTGTCTCTCTATAGTTGTCTGTCTGTCTATCTCACAGTGGTTCACAGTTAGGCACAGTTTGTCCTCTAAAGGGCATTTAACCATCTGGAAACAATCTGGGTTGTCCTAAGGGGGTTGCTGCTGGCATGGATTGGGTAAAGGCCAGGATGCTAGGAAAATATCCTACAAAACGGGACCTCGCCCACAGCAAAGAGTGACAGGTCACTAGCCCTGAGGTGGAGAAACTCTGGCCCTTGAAGGGAAAAATTCACTTTGATGCTGAGTGACAAGTATAAACTGGGTTTCATCGGCGATGTTCGCTCTAGGCTTTTGAGAAGCGGGGACAGCCTTTGTGGTTAGGAATGATCAGGGAAGGTTTCACAGAGCAAGCAGATTTGAGGAGCTACAAGGTTGAGAGAGAGATTGAGAATGGGAAAGGACATCTTAAATCTATACTAGAAAATGCATTTCATGTTATAATTTGATTAATTTAATTGATTGGTGGTGGCCGCCTAGAGAGCCATGTCGGGAATGATTCTAAGGCCAAGTCTTAGCTCAGCAGGAAAGAGTGTGGTGATCGATTAGTGATGTCTGCCAGAGGCACAGGAGGGGGAGTGATGGCACAGATGCTGAGAAAGCGCTGTTCCACGTTCAGATGTTTGAGCAGGATGCGGACAGGGCACCGATAGAGCACGCGGGGGCTTTGGTAGAGCAGAAGTTCACAAAGGGAGATGGTGGGGATATGTGGAGGGGCCAACTGTGGAAGGGCCTTGAATGCCAGGCATGGGAATGTGATCTGTAGGTAATGGGAAGCCACACAGCCATGCCCACTGCGCTGTCACCAGGCCAGCCCTGCCAACAAAGTCTTGGGAACTAAAGAAAGCTACTCAAAGTCCTCACTGCTCATTTCTATAAAGGGACTACTATTTCATCTGTTAACGGTAAAACTGGCAGAATCATCACACTCTGGCTTTTATGAAGCTGATCCCCATGATGAAAAAAATCCTACGAAGCTGAACTGAGAGATAACTGTTGGAAAAGCCGACTCCAAGGGTTCCCATTAATGAGCTCCCGTAAAGCCCTTTTGGAAGAACCATTCCTTCTGATGCCATTTGGGTGAGGGGAGAAGAAGGCCCGAGGAAGAGAGGGGTGGAGGGAGTGGAAGGCCATTGCTGGGCTCACATGGCACCTGACCCCCTGGTGAGGACAGCACTCTGCCAGCCGATCCTACGCTTCCTGCCTGGCCCCAGCTCCCGGGCAGGGCAGGCTGGCTCCTTGTCTGGCTGCCTCCTCCCTCTCTGGAATGCTCCTTCATTGATTGATTGGTTTGCAGTTTTCCAAATGACATCATGCTTGATTTTCCCCCATTCCTTCTGCTCACCTCTTGCCCCTTAAATTCCCATTTGTCCCGCTTCCCTGTCCTTTGGAATGGTGGCAACACCTTCTGATTATTGTCCTCTGCAGTCCGCAGCAGCTGCCTGCAGACTCCCTCTCCCCGTCATCATTAATAAAGGTGACACTGCAGCTTGGCGTGGATGCAGGTCCTCCCCCACCTGCCCCATCTCTGTGTCTTGGAGCGGAAGCCTCCCTGGCCAGAGCCCTGCCTTGGAAGCTTTCCTCCTGCACCCCATCTCTGTGCCTGTGCTCTGGTCCACACTCAATTAAAGAAAAATCAAGTGACACAATGAAAAATGCCATCTAGAGAGCTGGCCTGGTGGTGCCCAGATATCAGATCAACTTACTAAAGTCTCATATCTACTAATTCCATCTAGAAAAGAAAAAAGATGTCACAGTTGTCTGGACTGATTTGTTCTCTAAATCCCCTGCTGACTCTTTCACCCTGGAAGGCCTGGAGAATTCTGGGCAAAAGTCTACTCAAAGTTAAAGCTTCTACTTGGAGAGCTGATGGGAAAGGTGCCCCCAGAAGCTGTCCTGAAAACCTCCTTGCAGCACAGGTAGGAAAACCACAGCCCAGAGAGGTTAGGTGGCTTCCAAAGTCACACAGCCTCTGGAAGTGGCAGAGCTGGGGCTCAACACTGACCAGAGTTACAAGGACTGTACTATGCTCCAAATGGGGGTTCCTGACCCTCCACCTTCCCCAACTTTACATCAGCTAAGGAATTGTCCTGGCACCCAGAATGAACAGAGCTCCCTTCAAAACAAGGGCTGCCATCAGAGATGCATGTTCTTCCTCAGCACAGGGGTTTCCAGAACTGGGCAGAACAAGAAATTGAGCATTCATTCCATCTTTCAAAAAAATTGAATTGATGTCTCTATGACCCTTATTTATCCTGCTTTGATCTATTATATTCTATGCCCAGCATCCAAATCTGATTGAGAACATCAAATTAAAAACCAAACCATTGATCACCCGAGTCACTCTGTGATGACAGTCATCTGAACATGCGTGTAAGAGCCTCGGCAGGGCTGCTGGGCCGGGGAGGCTGCTCACTCCACTTTACCCAGAGGCCCCACAGCCCACAGCAATGCTTTGTTCAGCCAGCCCAGGGTGTTTAAAACAATTGAGTTTATGGCCAACATTTAAAATCCAGAAGAGATTGCCTGAGATCCTGGCTCCTTGGCTTCTCCCGGACACTTAGGAGACAGACAGGCCCACACTCGCACACTGTACTGCCTCAGAGGGCATGGGAGGCCCTGCACCCTCCAGGTGCCAAGGCCCAAGGCATTCCATGGTGCCCCATCTATCACAGTTTGCCAGAGACTTTTCTAGGGTTAGCACCAAAAGTCCTGTGTCCCAAGACACCCTCAATCCAGGCAAACCAGGACAGTCGGTCACTGAGTTCTTTCATTCATGTTACTCACCTGGTCCTAGTGGGCCCTGCATGGGTGACCTTACCTGCTTCCACATGCCTCCTCGGATGACATTGAACTCTGCCCTGCCTGGCTCCAACATACCCTCTAGTCCAGCTTCTCTCCACTCTCAGCTTTTGCACGGACAATGTGATGTCCACCCAAGTGTGAGTTCCTCCGCCAGGAGGCTTTCCTGAATCCATCTGATTCTCTCTGCCCCAGGCAGAGCAGAGCACCCCTGCCCCACACCCCACTCATACTCAATTATTTTCTTGCACACAGTGCCATTAACACAGCAGGGGTGACCTTCCTAATGATGTGGAAGGAGTCTGAATTGTGATAATTCTGAAAATCCTGAAAACTGTGCAGTTGAAGTTGAAGACAGTTTCTCTGCATTCGTGAGATCTGCATGTGATTTATTTTAGTTGGCTTTTTTTTTTTTTCTGGGGTAATTAAAAGACCTGGCCAGAAAAATTGTAAGAGGAAGAGTTTATTTGGAGGTTCACGCTTTCAGAGGTCTTAGTCTATATATATAGAGAGAGAGCTGGCTCCATTCCTTGGGACTCAAGGTGAGGCAGAACATCATGGTGCAAGAGTGTGGCAGAGGGTAATAAAATTATGACATCTACAGGTAAATGGATGGAACTATAGAGTATCACGTTAAGTAAAATAAACCAATCCCAAAAAACCAAAGGCCGAATGATTTCTCTTATAAGAGGTTGATGACACATAGTGGGGGTGGGGGGAGGTAAGGGAAGAATGGAGAAAGGATGGATTGTATAAAGGAAATTGGGGGGTGGATAAGGAAAGATAATAGAATGAGACAAACGTCTTTACCCTATGCATATGTATGAATTTGCAAATTGTATGATTCTACTTTGTGTACAACCAGAAAAATGATAGTTGTACTCCATTTGTGTACAATGAACTAAAATAAAGAAAAGAAAAAAAAAGTGTGGCAGAGGGAAGCTGCTCACATGATGATCAGACAGAAGAGAGAGCATAGAACTCAGCAGATTCCAAATGTTTACCCCAAAGGCATCCCCAATGTCCCACCTCCTCCAGCCACACTCTACCCACCTGCTGTTACCACTCAGTTAATCCCATGGCGGGAGGAGGGTCAATTCACTGATTGGGTTAAGCTCTCATCACCCAATCATTTCATTTCTAAACCTTCTTGCATTGTCTCACACATGAGCTCTTGGGGGCACCTCACGTCCAAACCCTAACATGATTCATTCTAATGAAAAATAAAGGCTATTCCTCAAGTTACTGCACCTACTCCAAGGTGATATTTAGCATTACAAAGTCTAAGAAGACCTAGGTCTTCTGAACACTGCCATCTCATCTCCTCCTGGCCATACATGGTGGCATCTTAATCATGAGTGCAAGTGTCTCCCCACTCAGACCTGGACATCCTGCAGGGTAGGGCAGGGACCCTCTTTCCAATCCTGTACCCTCCACACCTGGCATGTAGCAAGTGCTCAGTGGAGGTTTCCCAGGTGGGTAGCTGAACTCTCACTAAAGAGGCAGAGATGGGCTATGATTTTAAAGGGAAGGTGTCCCAGTTGTCCCCATGTCCACAGGGCCTTGGAAGCTTAGCTGACCTCCTGGAGCTGTACAATGAGCTGGAGCAGCCAGTCTACACTGGGGTCAGCTGTCATTGTCTTGGCCAGTTCCCCAAAGATCATAAGACTACACGGTATTGACAGTGTCAGGGTCTTTCCTGATAAACAGGGAGAACTCCAGGAAGATTGTCACTCTCTGAAGACCACACATCTGACTTCCTCTGGGACATCCCCATGGGCCCCCCACAGGCAGCTCTCTAACAGGGAGACATGTCCCCTCCCTCTCAGACCTCTCCTCTCCCTGCCTGTCTGCCTTCTCAGGCCCGCCCACTCAGCCCAGACAGGAACTGGGCCACGTTCTTGATTCCCCTCTGGCTCCTCCCACGCTGCGCGCACACCAAGCCCTGGAGATTTAGAGGTTTGTCTTGCATTTGCTCACTTCTCTCCCCCACTGGCACTGCAGAGATTGAACCCACCACCAGCTCCACCCCATTTATTGCAATCACCTCCTATGTGGTCCCCGTTCTCCTCCTCTGCCTCTTCTAATCGCCATACTGCGGTCCAGGTAGGCTCTTTCTACCACACAAATGAGACAGAGTCTCATTCTGGCGTAAAACCTTCAGTGGATCCCATTTACTGCTAGAGTGAGCAGCCCAACCTACCGGCCCAGGTGTGGTCCCCTGCACCACCTGGCCCCTCTTCCCTTTTTAGCCTCATTTCTTCCAGTCTTACTACTCTTTCCTTTAAATGCCACCACTTGGCCACATAGAATTTGTCCTGATTCTCCTCTGCCTATGCTTCCAGGTGGCACTCTAAGCACCCCTGCCCCCCATCCACATGCTTTACCTGCAGTCCTATTCAGCAGCCCGTCCCCAGTCCCTCTTCTCCTCCACAACCTTCCAAACAATTTGACAGATGTTGAAAGCAGTCAGATATGAATTTCTGGTCTCATATGAAATCACTTCCTGCAGGGATACTCTGGGTTCTGCCATCCCCAGGGAGGTTAGAGGCCTTTGAGCCCCCCATGACCTTATGCTAACCCCTTTGGTGGCACTGATGACAATTTTCAGCAACTCTTCCTCCCTGTCTCTTTCTGTCCTGGAACAATGAAGGCAGAGGCTGGATTAGGGTCTCCTCCTCTCTTCTTACCTCTTCAGGCCTAGTATCTAGTGCAGTGCCTGACCCACGGTAAGCTCCAAACAGTTGTTTGCTCAGTAAATGGCTCTATGACCTTGGTTGGAAGTCATGGACAAGACTGGGAGCATGGACATTGGCATGTGCCAATCTGCGTTTGATCTGAAGAGACATGGGCCTGAAGTCTCTCTTCTAATTAGACAGATTACTCGAGGGAATTAGACCAAGTCCAATCTGTCACAGAAAGTGACTTTCTCATTGCATAATGGCTTGAGCCATTATGGGAAGAGGGATAGGTTTTGGATCTCTGGTCTTCATTTCCTGTGCATGAAGCAGGATAAAACATTGGACCCAGATTTAGAGAGATATGAGCTCAGGTCCATTCCCAGAACTTGCTGCTGTGCACCCTGGGGCAGGTGGCTTTCCCTCTCCAGTCCTCATCTATGAAATAAGGGTATGGAGCCAGCTCCTTCCATTGAGTGTGGGGACTTGGAGTTGCCCACAGCTGAATGGGCATCCCCCTAATCTAGCTGTGTAGCCCCTATAAGTAATCCCACTCCATGAGGGTGTTCTGTAGAGGGAATGTGTTCACACTTCTTACATGTGCTGCTCGCAGAGGAAGTTCTCAATAAATGCTTACAGTTACAGATAAGAATCCAGTGTCTTATGTCATGAGTCCTAAGATAAAGCTACAGAGGCAGCTGAAATTCGGGGGTCTCCTACTCTAAGTCATGCCAATGTCCCACCCCTTTTAAAAGATAAAAAGGTCAGTTGTACACCTTTGCAGCATACTACTATATACCTTTGTAATGAAGCACCCAACACAATCGACATTATTAATCATTAAGACAATGAATGCTTGTTGCACTAAATCAAGTCACCAGTTATGTCTTGCCATAATGGAAGCACGTGCTTCCTTGTGGAATTGTAGAGGCCTTACAATGTGAAGGTGCGATCTGTTCTTGCTGTATTTCAAGTGTAGCTACATGTTGGAAAGGAAACCGCCTCTCTTTCTGAGGTTAGTTGTGCATTCCCCTGAGGCATGCCAGGCCTCCTCTAAGTCTGCAAGCTCTTGGCTGGTGCAAAAGCCCATGGGATGCTCTGGCTTGGCTGGTGCAAAAGCCCGTGCTCTTCCCAAGGGATGCTCTCTGCTCCTGGAGCTCTCTTCCAGCACAGGCACCATGGGGCCACCTTAACAGGTGGTTGCGGCAAAGGGCACACACAGAATGTGGGACCCCTGATGCCCAGTTCTAGTCCTGACATTGCCACTGATGAGTTGGATGATCCTGAGCAAGCCACCTATCTCTAAACCCACTTTTTCTCATTGCATAAGGTTCTGGGAGCAGTAAGTGAGATAATGCACGAGTCTAGTATCTTGCTACTCAAAGTGTGGCCCATAGACGAGCAGCATGAGCACCACCTGGAAGCTTGCTAGATGCAGAATCTCAACAACAGCCAAGACCCGAAGAATCAGAATCTGATTCTAAGATCTGCAGATGGGTAGTAGGCTCATGAAAGATCAAACAGCACTGCTGCAGCACACAGTAGGTGTTCAATAAAATGTGCCTTTTGTAAGCCTTCTCTTCTGATTCCCTTTCATCCATTAACTCTTAACCAACACCTGCATACAGTGTGCAGGACTCGGGGATGGGTCCCTAGCACAGTGACTGGCACATAACAGGACTTCAACTAATGTTTGAAGATTAAGTGAATGGATACAAAAGGCAATCATTCTTGGCTTTTTCTCTCAAGGAGCTTGTGGTCCCTGGAGAAAACTAAGACATGAGTCCCAAAATCCAAAACAGAGGAGGAGAAGTGCCTGATGATTATCTTTATTTGCACACTTGCCGTGTGCCGGTATGTGCTAAGGAACACGCATGTATGATGCCTTTCGATCCTTGCAAGGGTATTGGGAAGTAGATCTATTATTGTCCACCTTTAATATATAAGGAAACTTTGGCTCAGAGAGGTGGAGTAGCTTGTCCAAACGCTCTTGGCTCACGCATGGCACCAACAAGATTTGAACCTGGGGCCACCCTAGCATGACCACTCTGCAGGGTGGTTGCTGAGGGACAAAGCACTGGGGGCGATGGGGACTTAACTCTGTGGCCCTTCCAAGGGCAGCCCTTTCTCTGGTTCAGGGGGAGAGGCAGCAGGAGGCCCCACGGGCAGGGATGCTGTGTTTCTGTGCCTGCAGAAGAGCTGGCCGGAGGGCTGCCGGTTCCCGTGGGCCACTTGTCTGACACGGTTCACTGCATCGAGCTGCCCCTTTCCCAGGCCTCTCTCTGGCACTTAGACATTTTACTTGCAAATACATTCTGCAGATGATGCCAGCCTTCTCAATGACAAGTCCAAGCAACAGAGAGAAAAAATTATTGTCTGAATTTGGGAACGGAAGCAGAGCAACTTTCTGAAAATTGTGTGATATGGGCCAAGTCCTCAGCTCCAGGGTAAGGAGCAGTTGTGAACTAGGACAGGTCTGAGGTCACCAGAGATAAAAGATGCAATGTCATTCCCCCGGGTCTTCTTCACCCAGTGGAGGGGTTTCAAAAAAGCCGTGTCTGAATCATGCTTTGGCCAATGTCATTTCATCATTCAAGACGAGGTAGTAGATGGTGGGGTGATTGAAAGAAATACTTAGGATGGAAATGCATCCTTCCTGAAATTTCCCTTCCCTTCTTCCACCCCTCCTTGTGCAATTTCCATGGTGGCAGGACTCTTGTTCCCTCCCTGAGCAGCAGTGTTCTCAGTGTAGCCCCCACAGCAATGCTAGCACCTGGAAACTTATTTGGAAGGTGGGTTCTCAGGCCCCACCTCGCATCTGCTGACTCAGAGCCCCAGGAGCAGGCTGCAACCCTCATGGGGGAAGGGAGAGGAACCATATTGCTGGCAGATGGAGGAGGCAGAAACTAGGCAGAGGGTGAAAGAGACTCCCAAGACTAGGAGAGGTGTGTGGGCTGTGGTTCTAAATAGCAAAGGTGGTAACTGTTGCCTTTGACATGAGTGGAGAGGAGGGCCCCACCATGGCTGGACCCCTGACCCAGCCTTGCCAAGTCAGCACACATGCAGGGCCACATCAGCAAAGACCATGGTGGCTCAAGACAAGAGGATGATCCATGAATGTTCTACTTAGCCAAAATCCTAGGGACTTCTGTGTGACTCTCAGCATGGCAACATATGGAGGAAAGTCTCAGAAAGGCCAAGGCTGAATTCTTGTCAATACCAGCTGAGTCAGGTCAGGGCTGCTGTGGGTTACATTTAATTTTGTTTAAAAAAATAGGATCTGTCATCTTCTATCTCAAAATGGCATGGAAGTAGATTTATACCCCCTATACCTAGATCATCTCAAAGAAGTATGTTGACAAAGAACATTCTTGGGCCATTCAAGCTCTATTTAGGCAAACAGCAAAGGAATCAGGGCTCTGTTTCCTGATGCAGATACCCAGTAGATGTTCCATGGACAGCCAAGTGCCACTTGTGTTCCTTAATACTCAGGGAGCAGAGCACTACTTCCTCCAGGGGAGCCCTAGCCAGCGTTCCTCTGCTCATTCAGCTTCTTCACGGGGGGTAGGTTCCCTGCAGACCCTGGTTTTAACCATCAAAAGGTCAGTTCTGGACTTAGCTGGAGCTGGGAGTCAGTACTCCTTTGTCTCCCACCCCCCCCACGTGGCCAGGTGGCACTTCGCAGGACAGTCCAGGCAAGCCCTCATTCTGGGCGTGGGAATAGGCAATGACTCATCCTCTTTCCGGCCTTCATGCCTGCCCTCCTTGCTCTGAATTTGACTTCAGTAGGAAGTGCTTTCCTCTTTCAATTCCTCTGGTCCTATTTCACTCTCTCCACCCCATCACTCTGGACTTTTAAAAAATCATTTCCTATTTTTGATTGCAATATTTTTAAATACATCATCTCAGCAGCTTGAGCAATAGGCAACAGTTCCCAGGGGGTGGGGGATCTTGTCTTCCTTGCATCTTTGGATCAGACCCACTGCAGAGCCTGACACAGATTAGGTTGTCAGTAAATATTTGCAGAAAGCGTCACATTCAAAACTGCCTACTTGACAACTCCAGGTGGAAATGTCATAGGCATCTCAAATGGCAGATGCTCAATTGAAGTGCTTGATCTTCACCTCTTCACTTCTTCTATTCCTTAACATATCCAATGGCACCTCCACCCTCCCCACCCTCAGTCACCAATATGGAAGACTTCAGGTCTCTTAGACACTTTCTCCAAATGGCTGCGTACGTCTAGGGACCACATCCTTTCCAATTCTGCCTCTAAGATATGACTGGACTCTTTCTCTCCATCCCAGGTCAGACTATCTGTGTTGCCACGTTCGCTCCCTCTTCTCCAGGAAGCAATCAGAGTTGACATGAGAATCACCTGGTCCCACCACTCGTGTCCCTATTCGGCCACGGTGAAGCCCATGTCTTTCAATGGGTTTCATCTGCCTTAGACACGCTGTCTCCAAGTGGGACAAGTCATTCCTAATAGGTTCTGCCTTTTGTTCTTCTGGCAAAATATTATATTCTTCCTTCTCAGCCCTGGTCACAGTCTTCACTTAGATATTTATCTCTGTGTGGGCTGTTCCCTGCTAGTCTCCTTTCCTAGGCTGGCCTCCTCAAGGGCAGGGAAAATATCTGCTTGGCCCACCACTGGCTTCCCAGCACCAACACATGCCTGAACATTAAGAAGTACCTGGCAAGCACTTTTTGAATGAAGACTTTTAAATTCTAAACATTTATGCTCTCAATGCTTTGCTTATCCTGAGCTGTGGTTAGGGTTGATTAGCTAGTAAAGGTGAGACATTCCCCTGATGCAAGGAGAGACTAGGCAATTCAATTTAATTCTGTTCAGTGCGGTTCAAGTCACTTCAATTATGTTCAATTCATCTTAATTTAATTCCAAAAACCTTCACAGGCACCAGAACTCTGACGGTCTTTTTTCTAGGTGTAGAAAAGTCAGTGATGGACACGATATGTTCCCTGCCCTCAGGAGACACCTCATTTATTTCCTGTCATTGTGTGACCAAAGATAATTGTAGGACATATGGCTGATTTTAGCACGAGTGAAGCTGCAAACAGGCAATTGGTCAACCCAAACTGGGTCTCAATGCCTTTGCTCACTGAGAGTGTATTGGTGCCTCCCAGGGTCATTCTAGAGGTTGCCATATAGCACACCACCAGTACAGGTGACTAAGGAGGTGATGACCAAGGATGCTGAGTGGGACAATGGCCTTCCATTACTGGTCATAACAGAAATTATGCAATAGAAGTTCTCCAAACCATCCTGAACCCCTATCCAAGGGTCTCATGCTACTTTTCTTTATAATTACTAATTTTCATTTTTATTTCGTTCATCTTGAATATATGAGATTTGAACCTATTCCTTTTCCAAAAGATGCAAAATGAATGACAGATTAAAGTAAAAGACGTGCTATTGATGGCCCAAAGTGACTCTACCTACTTCTAGAAGCACAAGTAACTTCTAGGCACCATAGACTGAGCAGATAGAAATACCAGCTCAGACACAAAACTGAGCTGGGTCTCAGTTCTCTGGCAGCTAAGGCAACAGTAGGAGAATGAAAGAAAGAAAACATACCAATTTACCCAGTTCTAATTTTCTGACATAGAAGTCCTGCACAGTTTTCTATGGGGACCACATTATTTTCTCCTCTGTAACTATCCACTGGCAAGAATTTATCACAAGTCCTCAGAAAAGGATTTAGAGAGGCAGAGGAGGCCTGACCTCGATTAGTTTCACAAAAGCAGCAAATGCTGCTCAACTTCTCCGTTCCCATGGCTTCTGGGATTGATAGCTTGGGATCCAACCACAGCCTATCTTCTGATGAACTAGCTCTACATAGGCTTAAATTAATTTAACTGTATTGACTCTTCTCGGGACCTCAGTAGTGACTCAACAGATGTTTGTCTTCTTTCCACAATTACAGCAGACTCAGCTCTTTTTTACTTATTTTTTCCCAGAATTGAGATCGAATTCAGAAATGCTTTATCACTGAGCTACATACATCCCCAGCCCTTTGAATTTTTTTAAAACTTTGAGACAGGGTCTCACTAAGTTGTCCAGGCTGGACTTGAACTTCAATCCTCCTGCCTCACCCTCCTAAATCATGGAATTATTAGGCAGGTGTCGCCACGCCCAGCATAGACTGGGCTCTTGAGAATATTTGTTTCCTGTTTTCTTGGCTGAATCTCCTTTCCATCCTCTTGATGTATTTTCTGTTCTAGCCTCTGAGTGTTCTACCTGGTCTCCACAGCCCTCATTCTAGATCTTTCTGGATCTATGATGACTCCTACAGATGTGGGAGGATAGCCAGGATGGTGTCTATTGATCAAGTATCTGCCAGGAGAACTATCCAGTCAGGGGATCTCAGAACTAGGGGGTTTTCTCCGTCCAATGCAGGATGCCTCGGGAGCATTCCCAGCAACAGGCCCAGCGACCTCTGCTCAAATGATTCTAGGAAAAGAGACATCGTCACTTAACCAGGAATCCCTTCCTGCTGCAGACCATCGCATGTGTTGGAAAGTTCTTCTTTACACTGGACCATAAACTTCTTTCTTATTTTGAACCAGCTGAGTTTCTGAGGGGAGATCTAGTTCCCCCAAAACCCTTTGGAAGTGTAGTTCAATTTATGCTTTTCATGCGTAATTTCTGCTCACTGAAAATATTGTGATGCTGCCTAAATTGTCACTGGTGGTTTCTGCCAGTCCTAGGCTGACACGCCTCACAGCTCAGTGTGCCACATGGCCCTGTTTGATCTAGACTCTCGGGTCATGCAATCGTCCTTTCCAAGCCTGCCATGAGCTGCTAATGACAGTGAAACACAATCGTCGGAGAGACACAAAGCACGCTAGATCTTTTTCCCCACTGCCTTAAGTATTTTTGGCAAAACAGGGAAGCATGAAAAGGTGAGGGCCCTTTCCCCCAGGCAATTACGAGGGTGACTGGGCTGCTGACGGATGACAGCCCTTCTGCCTGCGTGGCCTCTCCACTGCCAGGCATCACTGCCTCCTGAGCGTCCCCCTGGCCATCGCACTTCTTTAGCAACCTTTAAGAGAGCTGCATGCCTAACACTGAATCTTAAAAAGTGACATTGTTCTTATAAAATCAATATTTAAACCACATGCTGCTCATTCATGCCAAGACAAAAAAAGCCCAAAATACTCACTTTGTCCTCTATTTTAAAGCTAAGGGTGCTGGGATGAAGACAGCAGTCCTGTGTGTGTAGGGAAAGCTGTGATTTGAATATGCACATGGAGTTTTAAGGAGAACCATCTAAGCCATCAACTCTGTTTCTCCAACACTGGGTATTCAGGCTTTCAGCTTGCCCACCGGCTTTGCCCACCAGTCTTGCCCACCTCTGGGGCTTTTCACTGACAGAAGAACCTGAAGCTTGCATGGCAAAGAGGCCGGGCATCTCCAAAGTGCCCTCCCGGGGTGCGAGGGCACGTCCCTTTTCCTGTAAAGCAGTTTCCAAATTCTCTGCCCTTTCTGCTTCCCAGGTCCCCTACCCACCACAAAGACTGATGAGCAGCTGACTGAGACAGCCTGGTCTGTCCATGTGCGTGTGGCCAGCGTGTTCCACACGTGTGCATCTGTCACAGGAGAACACCTGCTGGTGAATTTTTATAGGGCTGCACTGCTTCCGTTCACAAGCATAGCACAGCGGTGTCAAGGTTGAGGTCAGCTGGGAACCTCTCCTGGCACAATGCTCCCCCAGGATGGCCTTCTGCTGGGAGCTTCCTGTGCCTCTCTGCAAACCCCACACTGAAGGAAATCATAAGTGCCTCAGGGAGGCAGCTGGGGAGCAGGAGAGAGCCAGGGGATCAGGAGGACGGCAGCATGAACTGGAGCCCACCAGCCTTGGCTCTTATTCATACGGCATGAACAGAGCAGCAGCATAAGAAAATCTAAGCACCTCACCCTGCAAAGCCAGGGCACTCCCGGGGCTGGAAATCCCAGGACTGCCATCTATCCCCAGGCCCCCCAATACTTGGCCTTTGACTTCCATTAGCAAACAGCATGAGCAGGAACAAGGTTCTTTCCAGTGCCAGCAGCTTGAACCTCGCAGTTCCAGTGCCATTGCCATCTGGAGCGGCCACCTGACTCCTCTGAACCTCGGTTTCCTCTCCTGTTCAGTGGGCATGGCTATGCTTACTCTCATGGGGCTTTGGAAAGAGTCCAATAAGGGCCTGATGCAGAGGTAGTAACAAGAGCTAATGCTGACTTAGTGCTTATTATATTCCAGGCAATGTGCTGAATGTTCTGCATGTTTTGCTTGGCTTAATCCTCTAAGAGACGCTACCTATCTCTGTTATAGGGCCCAGAGCAGTTAAATAACTGACTGAAGGTCACACAGACAACTAACATGCTGGTGCCTGTTTTCACTTGTTTGTTCATTCTGCCTATTTTCTTGGGTCCCTGCTCCATGTCAGGCCCTGAGAAGCAAACCATGCATAGTCCCCACCCTCATGGCACACGTGGTCTTGTTACAGCAATGTACAAGGTACAGAGTGAATGGAAGCAGAATCAGATTACAAATTCTACTGCACCCCAGTTGGCTCCTGACGGAATCTTCCAGAACAATGATGCTATCCCTGCAACCTTGCCCGGCACCGATGACAGCCACAGTGCTGACTGTGTAGATTCTCCAGGGATGATGGCCAGGGCAGAAACATGGTTAGCAATTTCTTCATATTTGATGCATTTCTAGACTTCCAGGTCTGAAGGAAACTTGTGCATGAATTGGATCTATTTTTCTGCCTCTGAGAAAGACTGGATTTGAACTTGTCTTTTCAGGAGAGGTTCATCCAGGAAAACTTGCTTTAAGAATTTTGTTAAACAAGTCTGTATTTACAAACAAGTGAATTTAAGGGCATCTCTTGCTTTAAATAGTGAGCAGTCCGGTGCATCTTAAGTAGGATCGATTCAATGCATTTTCTTAGCACACGGCTTTTCAGGAATGCAAACTACACCTGCATCCAGCATCTTAAGGCTTCTGAAAGGCAGATGATGTCTTTGCCTCTGTTTGGCTACATGCTCATACCTCTAAAAGTGCCTGTATGGAAGTTCTGACTTAAACCTAGCCTGAATCCTACCTGTGACACTTCAGGTCACTGTAATGGTTGTTCTAGCGCCACCCAAGAGAGAGGGACTGGAAGGGAGAGTTAGAAACTCCCACGGGATTGGGAGCAGCCTGCCGGGTTGATAACATCACCTGTGGCTGCATTTTGGCATCATTTTCTTGATTTTCTTTTCTAGCTTCCAGACACTCAGACTGTCTCTGAAAATCCTATTCTTAGAGACGCTTAAAGCAGGATCTATAACCTGCACCATGCAGTTGGACACTTGTTCAACTAGGATAAACTGGGACATCATCAGGTCCTGCCCCTGCAGGACGGAGGGAGCAGAGTGTCAGAGATCTGAAGTGACTTGATCAATGGCATGCGGCAAATTTGTGGGAGAATGGAAACGACAATCCAGGTGCCACATCTGCTCTTTCCTTGACAAATCTGTCTCCTCCTCCACATCAGGCATCTTGGTCTCTTGGGGGCTGGGAGCACACTTGGGTTGCTTTGACTTGAGAACTGCTGAGCTATGTCTCCAAGGCCAGCAGGACCACCGTGGCAGTGAGATCCAAGGGGACTGGACCTGTAGAGCCGCTGGTGTGCACCAGTGACCACGCTCCCGCTTCACTAGAGCTCCAGGGGCGGGCTTTCTCAGCACCCGTTCCCCAGGTGAAGACACTGAACTTCAGAGAGGTTAGGGCTGTCCCTGTGGCCTCCCAGCCAGGTGGTGGCTAAGCTAGTCTGCCTGCCTCCTTCTCCTGTGAGACTCTGCTTCAGGTTCAGTCCCAGAGCTTTAATGACTGGGAGGAAAGAAAGGACAGGACAGGCCTGAATTGTGCCCTGGTGACAATGACCAAGAAAAAACCATTTCCTATGATTCTAAGTATAAAGACGGAAGGCAGAAGAGGTGCTCATGGCTGACAGGACAGCTGTTAGACCCCCATCTCCTCCTTTCCTTTCCTCCCTCCTTTTTTGAGATTTTTTTTTAATATTCCATGTACACAGTAGGTGCTCAGTATTTAAGCCCAGAACCTTCTTACTGGAAAGAAAGGCTATTTGCTCTCTGAATATGCCTGGGGACTGTCCAGGTGACCTTCTACCCAGTGGTCCTGGGCAGGGACACCCCCTTCTATTCTGAGACTACTCTAACTCTAATTGGACCTCAGAAGCCTGGCATGTCCTCACCCTCCAGGAGTGCAGCTTCCTGTCATCCCCAAATCTCTAGAAGGTTATGGCAGCTTCCTTGGTCTAGGGGGCATAGACCTGCTCAGCTCCACGTGGGGTGCTCTTGGCAGCTGCAGTCCCGGGACTGCTCCTCCCCTCCCAGCTAAGTTACAGGAAACGAGGTCAGTGGCTGGTTCCTGATGCCCAACTCAGTTTTAAGAGCTGGGGAAATACCTGCCCACGTTTCTCAGACACTCCAGCTGGTGGTTCAAGCCACTAATGATTTTTGTCATCATCCATACAAGTCTGCAGTCCAGGTGGACCTGCCTGAAACTTCTGGCATGAGCTGCCTCCAGATCACTCCCCTAACTTGAGGGAGCCACTCCTTGAAGGTCGGAAGGAAGGAAGGAAGGAAGGAAGGAAGGGAGGGAGGGAGGGAGGGAGAGAGGGAGAGAGGGAGGGAAGGAGGGGACCGTCTTAGAGAGCATAGGACTTTGCATTTGGGGAATCAAACTATCCCAGCACATTCCTCTCCCTGGATCTCAGTTTCCTCACTTACAAAATGCAAGGGCATTTCCATCCCACCCCATCAGAAATGAACCTGTGGGTTCCTTCTACATCCAACTCCTGTCTGGCTCTGCTAAGCCATGACTTTGGGAAGGGCAGCCTCAGGGGTCTTTCTGGCCCCTGGCTGGCTGCCTACATCTATTGCCTAAGGTCTTAATTTTTTTTTTCCTTCAAAATATAAAAAGAGAAAACTGCAAAATCAAAATGAATAAATGTTTAATTAAATCTCTACATAATGGAATGTTATATAAACATCATTAATTGTTAAATTTGATAGCCATAAAAATTTCATTACATTTGAAAACAATTTGTTCCTTAGAATCGCTCACTCTGAAAGGATTTTCAAATATGTCCAGTGATTGCTGAGGGCTCATAGCCATGAGTCACTCAGAGCCAAATGCTTTCAACAGCCAAATCATAAAAATCTCTTTTCAATGTATCAGAGCGAAATGTGGAATGTGGGTAACTTTCAATACACTTGATCAGATACAGGATGAAGTCTCCAGAAGCTCAGGGTCTTTGAAAGCCTTTAAATTACCCTGGAACCAGAATATGTCATAGACAGGACCAAGCAGTTATTCTGTGGTGAGCTCCCTTCTAACCCTTCCGCATTCGTGACTTGGCTTACTTGCTGAGACAGTCTTTGGGATTTGCACAATTCCATTTGCCCTCTGAACCTATGGGCTTCAGAGCTGAAGGTTCAACCAGGGTCAGATCAGAACAGGAAAAGTACTGTATGTGCGCTGAACGTGGACAGCTTCCCCCACAACAATGCCGTATAGCAACTGTTCATATAGCATTGACATTGTGTTAGACATTACAAACAATCTGGAGATGATTTAAAGTATACAGGAGGATGTGAATAGGTTATCTGCAAATACCATGCCATTTTATATAAGGGACTTGAGCATCTTTGAATTTGGGTGTCTACCAGGGGTCCTGGGGCCAATCCCCCAGGATACCAAGGGACCATTGACACTTCCCATCTCACAGGCAAGAAGTTTTCCACAGTGAGGATGGACAGCCAATGGCCCCAGGCTCTTGCTTGTGGCCACTTCAGCCTGGCATCCCTGAAAGATTCCAGAGGAGAAAACCAGTGCCCGCAGGCTAAAAGAAAGAAATGCACATTCCCCCAACATAGGAGTGCAATTTACACTGCGAGAAATACACAGCAGCCCCTGCTCAGCCTGCCACTTGCTGCCTCCTCTGTGCTCTCTCCAGCCACTGAGGTCTCCTCTGCTGCTGACTCTCAGCCCCACCTACACACTATTAATAATGCAAAGAGTAATAAGAAGGAGCCAAGAGTCACTGATCTCACTCCATCAGCCATCAGCATTTCCTTTAGTCCTGAATCTCACTTGATCCTCAAACTCCCACTTTATAAACAAGGGAGCAGAGGACTCAGAGATTTGAATGAACTTGACCATGGTCACATAGTCCTAAGGAGCAGTGTAAGCTCAGACATGCACTTGAGTCTTAGTCTAAAGCCCAAGCTGTCTTTTAATTAAGAAAATGTAAGTATTATTTAAACAACTCAGTAAATAAGAAGTTTGCTGCATGAGGAGGTGAAGGCCTCCGTTTCCCACACACAACCTACCGTTCTCCCCTATGATTCACTAGGGGAGTTCGGTGGGCGCCCTCCCAGACTCTAGCCAGGCTCCTTCCTACGTACCTGTCTAGCTATCCATGTAGCCACTCCTTCCTCATTTATTCTGGTGGCTTCCCTCTACATCCAGGATGGAAAGACATCCAAGAAAGCTTGGAGAAATGCCAAGCTCCTACCGGAAACGTCAAGACTCCAAGGGCAAGGTTGACCCCAGCCCCAGGGTCCTTGGGATCAGGACCAGCTGGTGGGGTGCTTCTCTCTCCCCTCCCCACACCCTGTGGCAGGTTCTCTGTGGCTAATGCGCCGGTTTTGTCCACTTCGGCAATGGAAAGCATTAGGGCACCACGTTCTCAGCCTGGGGGGCTTCGTGGCTCTGCTGGCTCTGATCCCGCATGGGGGAGTGGTCCCACCTGCATGAGATCCGTGGCAGAAAGTCTGCCTCAGTGCTGTCTCTCTTTGTACTTTGCTTAAAGGTTGAACCATGATTAAAATCATCCAGGAAAGAGAACCGGGCAGTAGCCTGGGTTGCTTGGGGACAGGACCATGCTGCATTGATTTTTGCATATCTAGCACCAGCAGGACACTGCACAGTAGGTACTCAATAAACTGTTGGTAGGAAAAGAACAGTCTCCTCTCAGAACTGCACGCAGAAACGCTCTGTGACAGCACATTGTCACTAAGATGAGAGATGTGGGGGCCTCTGATGGCTTCACTCCCCATCTTCTGCTTCTGCTTTCAGTCACAGTTCAGGGGCAAAGAAAAGCTTCCACCTCTCTGAAACAGTAAGAGGAGCCTCAGGATTTGATCACTTAAGCTACAATGCTCTCATCCCCTGCTGCCAGGATGGGAATGCTGAACAAGTGGCACTGACAATGTCCTCTGAATTAAAGACGTGACTCCCTGGCTGAGAGGTGGTCAGGAGAGCACACTGCCTAAGAGCAGAGGCCGTGAAGCCCGTGAGCTCGGGGCTCTGGTGCTGGTGCCTGCTTCTTTCCTGTGTGATCTTGAGCTAGTGACTGACCTCCTCTGTTTCTCAGTTTTATCACCTATAAAATGGGAATAACAATTGTACCTGCCCTATATAGTGTTAGTACTCACATAGTAGTAATATTTCTAGCACTCGGAGTATGTGGAAGAAGATTGTACAAGATGATCTATGTAAAATATGGAGAACATATTTTATGTTTGCTACGTATGTACAAATAGGTACGTGTATAAAATAGGAGCTCAAAATTACATAAAAATTCTTAATAGTAAACTGTGGTCTCTCTTCACGATGCTGTTTGAAGAGTTTAGTTTCTATTGATGGCTCTTGGCTGCATGGATGGATGTGCTGGATGATCAGAGGGAGCTACAGAGGTGGGGTCCCATGCATCCATCTCTGAACCCCGATTTGGGTTGGGGGTGCACAGCAGGCCTCAGGTGAGTGAGCCTGAAGTTCCTCATTCAGAAGACTGACTGGGCAAGGCCAAGAGCTCTGGCCTCCTCCTGGACGACCTGGGTCCTGTCCTGACCCCGCCCTCTGTCATGTGGAAGATTCACGGCCCCTGGGTCTGGGGCCACACCTGCAGCTTCAGAAGGAATGACCACCACAGAAGAATTAAGAAAACCAAAGCAAGTGAGCAGAGGGACTGCTGAGACTGTGCCCGCAGGGGTAGCAGGACCTGAAGTAAGGCGTGAGAAACACTCCCTTCCTTAGGCCGGCGTCCCCAGCAAGAGAGACAGCGTGTCACCTTGACGGGGTAGAAAGGAGACAGTGGGGCTGTGCCCCTTGGAAGCAGGCTGCCCTCATCAGCTCTCATCACTGAGGTGGGAAGACAGGCCAGGGGTGCCAGCTACACTGACTTCGAGCAGCAGGAAGTCTGGACACTTCCGTGAATCCTTCTGAATTTTATATATTCCTATCTAATTCAAAATTAATCTTATTGCTCTGAGTGGGCCAATCCCATGAGGGACAATCAGAACACCAGGGGCTGTATTGCCCCAGGGACCACCAGCAGGTGGCTCCAGACCAGCCCAACAGGCTGAACCCCCAAAGTGGGACCTGGCAGCCCAGATCACGGGAGCAGCCTGCCTGCATGGGCAGCTGGTCAGGGAGCTGGGGTGGAGGGGGATCCAGTCCCGACACTGCAGCCAATCTTGAGAGATCCAATAAAGCTGCGACAGAATGTGGCTGTTATAAGGAATAATGACCAAATCCCTGGAAAACACAGCACTAGACAAAATACTTCCTAGGTGAAAACGGTGCACCTGGGACCTCCTGTCACACTGAAAATCCATGGCAGGGGCCAGACGCGTCATCCACGACCAACATAGAAAGTGACACAACCACAGCGTTGCTACAACACAGGGCTTTGCTGCGGCCCCGAGGCCCACGCCCTCCATCCTGCTGTAGGACGATCCCCGTCCACCCTGTTTACCCAGATTTGCCTTCTGAAAAGCGACTGTGATGCCCAGAATACTAATATTTATTGAGCGCGTGGTCCGTGCCAGACACCGTCTCAGCCCTTTGCATTTGTCAGTGCACTTAATCCTCAAACAACCCTTGGAGGAAGCTCGACTAATTCCCTTCTGAGAAAAGTGAGGCCCAGAAAGGTTAGTAAGTTCCCCAAGGGCACAGAGCCATGAAGGGCAGAGCTGGGGTCTGAACCCAGACAGTCTGGCTCCAGCCCTGAGGCTTTTAACCAGCGCCCACCATGACCCCTGTCTCATCTCATGATAGCAGACCAGAGGGCGATGGGAGGGCCACCGCCCTGTCCTGAGCACAGCGCAAGATGGCTTGAGCACTCCTCATGGCTCCTCATGTGAAGACATGGGCTGGTTCTTCTCCCCGGTGACTTTTACGTCTCCTTGTAAAAGTGAATTCTGCCCAACGATGCTCTAAAGCAGTATGCACCTAAAGAAAACAATTCGGAGCGACTCACCGACAGAAGCATGTAGGCATGTTAAAGAGCCTACTTGCATCCCCTGCTTCAAAAATGAGACCTCCAGCTCTTCCGTCAACAAGTCCCCAAGGACAGGGCTGGAGCCTGCTCTGTTGGCTCCTTTAATTAAATGAACTCTGAAATGTTACCCCTCTGTGTGCGCTCAGACTCTCCTGCTTGGCTCCCTTTTGATCTCTGTAATTTATTTTAAAGATCACATTGAACATGTTATTTGCTCTGTGAGCCATGGCCTGAAGAAATCAGATTCTAACCTGATCATAGCACTCCATTCATGTCACCCCACCGTTAAGAAGCTGCCTTGCATCTACCTCTGGTCCCCAGTGCCTGCAAATGGGATCTGAATTCAGGCCGGAGCGCCAGGCTCCAGCTGCCTCTTGACATCATTTCTAACTTCTCATTGACTTGCGGACTTGCTGTCTCCTTTAAGAGATCTTCCAACCCCCTCTCCCCAGCATCTTGGGAGGCTGAGGCAAGAGGATTGCAAGTTCAAAGCCAGCCTCAGCAATTTAGGGAGGCCCTAAGCACCTTAACCGAACACAATCTCGAAAGAAAAAGAATAAAAAAGGTTCAATCCCCAGTACAAAAATAAATAAATAAGTCTTAATAAATAAATAAGTAAAGAAATAAAAGAAAAGAAAGAAAAGAAATCTTCCAGCCACTCTCCCTTCCAATCGCCCTGAGGCACATGGAATGGGCTCCTCCATAAGTCTACCCAGCACCTCTCCTGGTAATTCTGCCCACCATGGGCACGATCTCCCTCCTGGGAAGTATCAAACAGGAGGGCAGCCGTCACCTCCCCAGTGACGCACATCACATGTTGCACACAGAGGTGTTCAGCATTTCTGAGTTTGAAGCAATCATCTGGGAACCTATCGACAAGGGTGCTCATTTTCAAAACCATGCCAGAGGCAGAAGCACAGAGCTATGTATTCAGCCTCTCTGTCCAGGGGTTCTGCCTCCCAGATTCAACCAAATGCAGATTGATCGAAACTATTTGAAAAAACAATTGCACTATTACTGAACATGTCAATCCTTTTCCTTATCATTACTCCCTAAAAATCTCAGTGTAACAGTTATTCATATAGCATTTGCATTGTATCATGAACAACCTGGAAATGACTTACAGCACTCAGGGGGCCCACACAGGTTATGTGGAAATACGTCATCTTGTACAAGGGACCTGGGCACCCTTGGATTCTGGTATCCATGGGGCATCTGGAACCATCTCCCTGGATACTGAGAGACGGCTGCATGTGTAGGCTCTGCTTTTCACTCAGTGACCATCCTGCAAGAGTGCAAACACTGTGGTTCTGAAGTAGGGGGCACGCGGTGGTGTCTATCTGGCCTTGGTAACTGGATGCCAGTGGAATAGTACGCAGCACTCTTTTAATTTGGTAACTTGATAAATGTTTTTGGTAGCGCCTTATGCTGAGCCGTTGGTTTAGTACCCCTCTATTTCAACTCTCTCCCTGGGTTGTTATCCTTTTGATTTTTTTCCCTAGCACTTATCACTATTTGGAATTAATTTATTTTCTTTTCTCTTTACTCTTGTAAAAACTTATGAATTCCCTCCCCTCCTTCAAACACAAGCTCTGTGAGATTGGGGACTTCATCTGTGCTGCTCCCCACAATACCCCCAGAGCCTCGGCCATGTGACAAAGGCCCATTTGGTAAGCGAATGTATAAAGGAGGCTGGCAGATGGAATTCTTGTGCCTAGAGTAAAACAATAAGTAAGGAGGTGTGTACTGCCGAGTACCCAATTCCAGTTCCTCTCTTGGTAACTTGGATAGGGCTGGGTGCCTCCTGGTGGGGGGGTCCACCCCAGTTGGGGGGGAGTAGAGTGGGGGCTCCCAACCCTGCCTCTGGCACTTGCCAGGAGTCCTGGGTGAAGCTCTTTGGAACGACATGCACCCCACAGCCAGCCTGCCCTCCCCCACAGGAGTGCCCCGTGGGTAAGGTGTCCATCATCGCTGGGAACTGTGCCTTCATTTTCAGAGGGGAAGAATTAAAGATGGTGACTCAGAAGGGAAGCAGGATAGAGGCTGGGGAAGCCCGGGTGCCGGAAGGATACCTCTGAACCCTGGGGCCTGGTCTGGCATTAGCTGGTGACCTGGGCAGGGCATGCCACATCTCTGAGCCTGTGTTTTGTCTCCTGTAAAAGAAAGGGCCTAAGCAAGTCTACCCAAGAATGGGTTGGGGCAAGGACAATGGAGGGGACTGCTGAAGGCCAGGCCCTGGCCCTGCCTCAGCCCTGTCAGTGAATGCAGCTCCCTCCTCGTTCCCCTTAGAAAATGTCACATCCCATTCCAAGATTCATTTCCTCCTCCCAGTTTGGGTTCAACTCATTAACATGCTCAAGTGGGATCACCGTGACAGTATCAAGTGCTGGTTGAGGATGGGTTCATGTTCATATGGCGCCATTGGGTGGGTGACCTTGGAAGGGGTGACTGGTGACCTTCCAGTAACCGGGACTCACAGCTTTGAAAGGGGACAGATGCATGTGGCTGGCAAGGCACCCAGAACGGTGCCAGGCCCATGGAGAACCTGCTCCAGCCTGAGAGCACCCACGCTCTGCTGTGTCCCACCCCACCTGCCTTCCTCCCCCCAGCAGGGCCAGACTCCTTTGAGGTCCCAGAGCCCTTGCCCAGGCTGTGCCCTCTGCTCGAACACCAGGCCCTCAGGCCCCCCATAACTGGCTCCACCTCTGTTCAGGTCGGTGGTGAGCAGCCCCTACCCCTCGCCCTCCCCAGGACCAGCTCCTGCTGTGCGGCTTTCAGACTGCACGTCGTGAGTCGTGAGGGGCATTCTTTTTCCCGTGAGGCTTGTGGTGGACTGTCCCTCCCTTCCCAGTAGAATACCACTCCAGGAGGGTGGGCACCTGCCTGTCCTGCTGCTTGACGCAGGGCGCGCGCAGTGAGTCCTCAGGGCATTGGTGGAGTGAAGACGTGAAGATGCCCTTGACAAAGCTGAACATGGTCCCGGGAGAGCCCGAGGGACTCCCAGGGAAAGGACCCCCTGCACTCACCAGGCAGAGGAGCTCAAACCTCAAACCCGCAGACTCCCGCCTCCCCATCACCGGGTGGACTGCACGAAGGGGGCCCAACCCCACTCCTCCCACGGCGACCTTCCAGGCTGTGGGGCTGGGGCCTCATCTTCCCTCCAAATGACCAGAAGCTTGGCTCCTCCTCCCTGGGGCAGAGGCTGCTCAGCTCTTCCTTTCTCACATTTGCTGCTGCGTTTGCCTGTGGGAACCAGACGGGGCCCCTTGGGAACCAGCTTAGGCTCTTAGGAGCATCACTCAGCTGATGGTTTGCCATGAATCTGGGGCAGCAGGGAAGAGGGGTGACACCAGGGCCCTAGACTGCCCTGTGAGGCTCCCGTGGCTTCCCGGGGTCTGCGGCACGAGGGATGCTCACTTTTGTGGAGCAGAACCACACAGGAATGCAGCGGGACTCACTTGCACACAGGTCTTGGGGCTCAAAGAAGGGAAAGTCAGACTGTATAAAGACTAAGGCCAGGGACCAACAAAACCATAAGCAAACCCTCTGCTGGGGACAGAGAGACCAAGAGGGAAGCATTCTGGGTTGGCCAGCGGAATGTCTTCTAGGTGACAGGTGCACCCCACGTCCCCCTCCTGCACGTGCCAAGGGGCTGCTGCTACCTGCAGACACAGCCCAGCCAATTGCCGGCTACTGACCTGGGCATGTCTATCTCATTTCCCTGAGCCTTGATTTTCTCACCTTTGAAATAGGTATGATAGTATTTCCTTAATAAAAACACCAGGGAAGATTGAATGAGGCAATAACACAAAGTGTTTAACATCATGCTGGGCCCAGAGTAACAGCTCAATTAATGGCATTTATTTTCATTTAGGTCAAGTTAATTCCTATTGGCTTTTCACTCTAAGATCCAAAGAGTTCATATTTGTTCTGCTCTGTGCTCCTTGATCTTTCTGCACCAAATGATTTGTCTTCCCCACTTGGAGGAGGGAAAGTAACTACCAGTCATTATGCACCAGTTAAGGCATTAGGAAGATACCACTGATTTGTTGTGTGGATGGTCACAGTCCCAGAGAGGTTAAGCGACTTTCTCAAGGCTACACAGCAAGTAAATGGCAGAGCCAGTGCTGTCTACTTTTAAATTTGCCCTCTTTAATGATGCCAAAGGATTTCACCTGGGCCAGAGGGAAAAAAGGGGGAGACACACTGGGTTCCCTGACCTGGGGCCTGGGGTTCCGTGGATGTGAGTGCTCTTTAATACAGTCCAGGCCAGGAAGATGACTCTGAGGCTGTAATCAGACTCTAAATCTTCTGGAGTCACTTGCCAGCCATCCTCTGGGAGGATGGACCCAGAGAGGGTCTCTAAAAGGGAAAAAGATGGGGACACACGCCTGCAGAGCAAGGAGCAAGACTTCTGGGAAAGGAAGCATTCGGGGCCAGGGCGCCCGGGAGCTCACTGAGGAGAGAGGCTGCCTCCTAAGCCAGACCCTCAGCCTCTCCACCATCTCAGCCGTGAACACGGGGCTTCTAGTGCAACCTGGAAAGGGAGAGGACCCCGTGCTGAGCACAGTGGCCGCCGGTGGCAGATGCTCTTTATAAACCTGTTTGCTTTCTTGGTCTCACGGCCCCCTGGAGAGGGCGTCGTTCCCATTTTACAGATGTGGAAACCAAGTCACAGGGGCAGAATTCTCCCAAGGTTGCAGTCTAAGGGGTGGAGGGAGCTGGACTCCGCAGAGAGCTGGGAGCTCCAGGGCCTGGTGGGCATCCAGCGTGCCACACTCTCCCATCATCGGTCCACATGTCCTCCCTGCCTTAGGATCCCGCCGATGGGTCCCTACTGCTTCTTGCCAGGCAGGGAGAGGCCATTTCCACCACCTACTGTTTGGCAGTGCTCCTTGCTTGACAAAATCCACATTGACCTGCCTTGAGGGACCCGCTGGCCTTATTCTAAGGTGCCAGTCACACCCCATCGCCCGCTCTCAGACGGTGCCACCATGGGCAGGTCACAGGAAGCAGAATATCAGGCAGTACTGGCTCTCTGGTGTCGGGTTACAGGAACCCAGGGCTCTCCTAGAAAGGAGCTCGGGGCCAACCCTCTGCCCTGTGCCTGCTTGTCCCCCTCTGCATGTGGAGAGTCCTCAGAGGGAACCTCACCGCAGTTATGGTGAACTGGCCTTGTCCTGGTGAAGTGCTTACCGGATCCAGGCCCAGGGTGAGTGCAGAGAGTGCTCATTACGAGCCCACAGGCCGAAGAATTGCAGAGTCACACCTGCGAGGACAGAAGGCCCTAGGAAACCAATTAGCCCGACTCTCCCACTTTACAGGAAGGTAAACAAGGCCTCCCAGTGTAAAATGACTTCCAAGTTTTCACAGTGAGTTAAGTGGCAGACGTGACATGGGGACCAGTCCTCCTCCTTGTTCCCCAGCACCTGTCTGTAACCCCAGGCAGAGTTCTCAAACTGAAGGTGCTTTGGTTCACCTGGGGTAGAAGAAGGGGGTGACAGAAGGCTGGCCTCCACCTTGGATCTGGCCCCTGTGATTCTGGGTGACGTTCCTGCTGCTGGTCACCCCAGGACCACACCAGGAGAACCAGGGTTGGCAAACCATAGGGCCTATGGGGAGCAGGCAGATAGGTCCATCAGGAAGGCAGTGGAGCCAGGGCTGAGCCAGGGTAACCAAGGACCTTGTGAGGATCACTGCTCCTCATGGAAATGGGTGCAGAGATGTGGGCCCTTCCGTTTACTCAAGGCCATGAATCTGCCTTTTGTATGGAAATTTCTAGGCTTTAAATATTGGCAACTACTTCACGTGTTTTAGAAGTTCAGACCATTAAATCCCACGCATGCGCTCAAGTTGGCTCTGGGCCCATGTGTTTGGGACCTCACCTCAGTCCAGTTCTGTCCACAAGGGGCTGGATCTCAGGGTGGGACAAACAGACCCACAAGAGAGATCAGGGACTGCACCAGCGAATACTTGAAAACCTGTCCATCGGATCCTTGCTCTTGAGGACTTCTGCAAACCGGAAAGGCCTCAGGCAGGTCCCTCGGAAGGCAGGACATTTGTGGTCAGGGTGTGGGGAAGGCAACACTGCCATTCATTTCAGGGCCCGGAGAAGTGGCTGGAGCGTCCTGCCAGCCTGTCCCGCCCACCCTGACATAGGCCTGTGGCCTTTTTGCTTTATTTATTTATTTATTTTTGGCAACAGAATTCAGCAGCCATGTTGGTTGTGTGCCTAAGATGTGCCGAGATACTTTCTGTTTACTCTCCCATTCACACTAACGGTCCTGTGACAGATGCCACCATTCCTGCCCTTCAGCCCAGGAAGGAGACCTGTGCTCAGAGCCGAGGTGCTGTGTTTGGGGACACAGGGCTGGGAAGCACCAGCTCCTGGCAGTGTCCCTAGCAGGCTGGCTGGTGGCCTCCCTGCTGCCTGGCCCAGGGGGGCTCCCTCATGCAGAGGGGAGCCCTCTGCCCATGTCACTGGCAGGCCAAGCCCGGCCTGCCTGTGTCTTCAACCTGCCTGAGCTGCAGCAGGGCCGCCGCCATCTTGGTGTAAAATTCCTTCTCCTCACCAGAGGGGAAACTTGGGAGGGAAAATTACAGTTTTCTGTAAAATATGGAAATAGATGCTTGCCAACAAGTTCAAATTTATGATAATTTCCCGATACCTCAAGACTTCCCACTCGAACATCTGTGTGGTTCACGGGCGAGTGCGTGAACCACTGCTAATCAGAAATGAACGTGCCAGCTCCACAGACCCGGGTTTCTGGGCATATTTGGATATTTTCCCCTCCTACCCAGCCTCCCTCTAAGTTAATTAGACCATGGGAGAGGCAGGGACACAATTCATGATTCAGAGTAGCCAGAAGTCACTGGGGAGAGAGAACAGACTCAGGAAAATCATATTTTTCCTGCCTTGACAGTTGATTTTTAACTTCCTTCTTCATCACCCATAGACACGCTGCCATAAATAAGATATACTGCCGACTTTCTCGGGTGTCAACATCTTAATGAGAGAATCTGCTTTCTGACACCTTGGAAAAGGTCAACGAAGGAAGTGGAAATCAGAGACAGGATGGGCAAGCTCCTCAGGTGGAGCTGCCTCTGCGCATGCTATTGGTGGCAGTGGAATTGATATTTTGCCACTGCCGACCAGATGTGAAGTGCAAATGAGATGGTAGAGTTTTATTTTTGAACGGTGCATATTTTTAAATGGGGAGGGGGGAGGATGCATCTCGACATTCGTGGGTGACAGTTCCTATTGCAGAAAACCCCTGCTGTGGAGCACAAGCTGACACAGGCAGCCCCGGAGGGGTGGGGCTGGGCTCTGGAGGAGCCATGCTCATCCGTCCCTCCACCCCAGAAAGCTCTGAGGTCCAGCCTCTGCTGGTTTCCTGCGGCCACTCTTGCCATGTCCACTCTGTCTTGCACACAACATTCAGAGTCATCTTTTCCAACCCAGCTAAATCGTGTGCCTTGCTGAAGACTCCTCAGTGGCCCCCACAGTTCTTAGAATAAAGTCTAGAATCCTTAAGGTGGCCAAGGTTTGCTGGACTTGATCCTTCCTTCCCTCACCCCGCATCTGGCCACTGGTGCTCTTCTTCTGGCTTGTAGATCTTCAAAGAACTCTTGCCCCAGGAGCCTCTGCGCCTGCAGTAACCTGCTGCTGTCCTTGGACCTATGCTCGGCAGCCTGCAGACCTCTGCCTGCTAGACCTCCCCACCATGGCTTCCTGCCACCTCTTCTCCTTGCCCTTCTGAGCCCGACTCCAATTTCTAAGATTAAAGACTCAATGGCAGGCAATTTGGTGAATACTGGCCTACCAATGAACCATTGTTAGGAAGACAGGCTCTCTGTCTCTCGTTGCTTGCTTCCGAGTGTCCAAGACTTAGTGTGAGGCAGGGGTTCTCCATCTCAGCATTACTGGCATTTAGGGTGGGTCACTCTTGGTTGCCAGGGAGAGGCTGTCTTGCACATTCTGGATCCACACCCCTGGACTCTACCCACTAGATGCCAATAGCAACAGTCACATTGTAAAAACCAAAAATGGTCCCAGACTTTGCTAAAATGCCCCCTAGTAAAGAAAACCACCCCCGGTTGAGAAATACTGGACTAGAATCTGGCAGAGCTGGCATTCCACAGAGTGCCAATCACTTCCCAGCGCCCTCCTCACTTCTGTTTTAAAGCAGCCACCTCCTTTTTAAAAACCTGGAGAATGCTAATACTGAAGAAGCGGAAGGAGGCGCTGCTCCTGGGGAGGGGTGGCAATCCTGGGTCCCACAAACACTTCCAGGAGAACAGAAGTCAGAGAGGTTTAGAGATACAAAATAAAATGCCCTGCCTTTCAGTAGCCAGGTAACCTGAAACAAGTCACTTAAATGCTCAGAGTCTCCATTTTTCCATCTGCAATTTGGGAGATTTCTGCATCAGCCTTACAGGTTTATCATGGGGAATGAACAAGCTACCATGAGCAGATGCCAGATGGCAGGGGAGCTAAGTCCAGGCCTTCCTCACAGTATTTAGTGACCTTGATAAAGAGATGAGCTCCTCACAAGAGGCTTAAGTATCTTACTGACTTCATGTGAAAGCTAGGCTTTGGACATGGAGACCCCAGGAAGAACACATTTGTTTCTATGCATAAAGGGAAAAGCGAAGGGATCAGCTGGAGGTGGTGGCTGTCCCGGATCTTCTATTCCTTGCGTAGTCGGAAAGCCCTGGGGGGCCCTGAGGATCCTGTCTGCAGGAAGAGTCTCCACGGCCCACACTCAGGGTTAGCTGAATGGATGAGCATCTGGCTGTGGCAACTCCGTGGTTCCCACACACCCGAGCTTTCACTCTTTGCCTCACAGAACCTGGAGGTGACAGCCATGCCCCTTTTGCTGCACTGCAGAGGAGAGGAGAACCGGCAGGCCCGGCAAGGTGGGAAAAGGCCCCAGCACCCACTGAGAGAATAAACATCTGATTTCAAGAGCGTTAGTGACCCAGAGGAGAATGGTTGACACCCTGCTATGCACAGAGCCCTGTGTCGTATGGGGTAACTTTTACAATACAGTAAAGCAGTAAATTAGATAAAAGTGTTTACAAAGTAGATAAACACAGGGAAGTTTAGAAGAAAAGATAAAAGAATAAAAAAAAATACTCTCTCTAGTTGCCAAATTAAAACATTTATAATATTTACCTCCTAAGAGTGTTGTGGGTGGTAAATGAGTTGACACATGTAAAAAGCTTAGGACAGAGTCTGGCATACAGTAGGTGCTCAATGAATGTTTGTGTTACCATGGTTGCTACCACCATTAGCTTTTATTGAACACTTATTATGTGCCATCTCAGCACAGATCCGCACGTGCCATCTCACCCAATCCTGACGTTCTTGGGAGACAGAACTTAGACCTTAGGAAATCGTGGATCAGGGACTGATCCAAGGTCACCACCAGGGAACCAGGTGCAGGGTTCAGCCTGAGTCTAGGGTTTAGTGAACGTTCCTAAAGGGCTAGGTTTTCCTAAAAGGGCCAGATAATACGTGTTCAGGCCTTGGGAGCCATAGTGTCCCTGCCACCCCTGCTTAATTCTTCAGTGTGATGTGAGAGCAGTACACGGGCATTATGTGAACAAACGCCTGTGTTCCAATAAAACTTTATTTGCAGAAACAGGCAGTTGGCTCAAGTCATCTAACCTATTTCTCTGCCTAGAACCTGGGTAGCCCCGACCTGCTCATCAAATACCAAGCATGTTTTCCAGAAGTGTCCAAACTGCTGTGCGGGCAAGGCAGTGGCAGGAGGGTGGCTGGATCCCCCGGCTGTGATGGAGAAGCTTTGTTTGATTTTCCTAAGTATGTTTGAATTATTAAGTGTCTGGCTCATTAAGTGAAGGGTGCTGTTATAATTCTGTTGCTGGAGACAAAATAGCTATTTAAATTGAGTTTTGCCAATTTAGCTAATTTACTAAGTGGGCATTGCCACGTCTTAATTATCATCCCCTGATCAGAGATTATTCATGGTGACAATACAGTGTTGATGCACCAAATGTATGTAGGCTGCAGTCACCCCCGAGCAGGGTCATCCCCTCGGGGATGCTCCTTCCTGAAATGGATAGAGGGCTGGACTGGGCTCTCCAATGCCATCTAATATCTGCTAATTTATAAACAAAGAAGTCTGATGATCACTACAATGAAGATCCCTGCCTCTCCCACCCAAACACACACAGGATGGCAGGGCTGTCGCTCTTGGTTCCAACCCTCAAATGACTGTTTCCTCCTTGCACTGGATCTGCTGTTAGCCATCTGACCTCTCAGAAGTCACTCTGCCTCCTGCAGCCTCAGTTTGTGGTGCAGAATAGGATTAGGGTGAGGCCAGCCAGCAAGGTACCTGAGCTTGCAGGGCTCTACTCACAGGTCCCATCTGCTGCACCCCAGCCCTGCTGTCACAGAGCACCCACGTTCCCCGTTCCCTTCCCGTGACATGATGCACACAGCCCCAGTGGCAGCAGAACTCTCCAGTTTCAAAAAGCTCTTGTGTCTGTGCACTCATTCTGGGTGTAGAGTCAAAATGCAAATGTTGATCCCGTTCTCTATCTCTAGAAGGGCAGACAGGTGGTTTTGTGACATTTTCCCCTATTTTCTTCCTATTTGCAAAAATACTTAGGAAACAGAAAAACTCCAACTCGAGTTGTTTGTCCCCCACCCTGAACCAAGGAAAAGTTCACGCTCCCTCCTGAAGGCTGCAGGTCTGGCCTTTCATTAGTCCTGTTTAGAGGCGTGAAACCGTAGCCATTCAAGGACCTGGCTGAAGGAGAATGGGGTTTTCTGCCTGCTCCTCTGAGTCAGTGTCATTCCTAATTATTATTTATCTGCAGGACTTTGGAGTTATAATGTCTCGTTCTACCAGAAACATCTGATTTTTGATATTTCCAGAGAACTCATTTTTCTCCCATGAAGTCAGTGTGCCGTGTACAACTTGACAAGTTTTAAGACATAATGTAGAGGTTGGAGCGCTAAGCAAAATAACACTGCCATGAAAGACGACTTGGCGGTGTCTGCGGTGTCCATCACTGCCTGCCTGGGAAGGCCTTGCCTCCACCGCAGAGGGGGCAGGCCATGACAGAGTGCTGGCCTCCCCACTAGTCTCTCCCAGGGTTCATTTCCATGCAGTCTCTGCACTTGACCTGATATTCAAAGGGCTGCTGTCCAAAGGTGGTAGTGGTTTTGGACCCCAGTTCTTATTCTAAATTCCTCTGCTTAGATCCCTATTGGGCCTGCCCTTTGGTGACTTGGCACAAAGGAAGGGAAAGGTAGCCATGCGATGGTGGGGAGGGAACAGAAGGGCACCTGGGGTCCAGTTTCCCTGCACTGCATGGGAGACAAGAGCTTCCCTTTTGCTGATTTGAAACTTCAGCCTGGTGACAAATAAGAGAGGCGATGTTGGCCAGGACTCACAGATCTTGGCTCTGTGCAAAGACCCTGCAAAGGGCATACAAAGTCACGCTGAAATGACAGTGGCATGGTGACCTGCTGACCATCCTTGCATACTGATGCTGGCTCCAATTCCAAGGGCTGTTTTCAGGCCAGTCCTTCTACAGAAGCTCTGCCTGGTGGCCTTGACACTGCTTACTGCCCACCAGGAGGGACTCCCTCTCCAGGGCTCTTTGTAGTAATGATCCCATTGTTTTGCAATGACACTTCCCTCACATCCACACTCTAGCTAACAATGCAGTGGCCCAGTCACTTCACAAACCAGTATCTCAGGCTGCTGCTGTTGTCTTAATCAGAATCAGTAGCAAGCTGGGTGCGGTGGTGCACACCTGTAATCCCAGCACTTGGGAGGCTGAGGCAGGAGGATTGAGAGTTCAAAGCCAGCCTCAGCAACTTAGCCAGGCCCTAAGCAACTCAGTGAGACCCTGTCTCTAAATAAAATACAAAATAGGGCTGGGGATGTGGCTCAGTGGTGGAGCGCCCCTGCGTTCAATCCCCAGTGCCAAAAATAAATAAATAATCAGTAGCAAATCTAAGATGGTTCAAGTTGTTTTGGCAACAACTGTACTTCATTTGCCTGTTTGCACGTGATGCTATCACACAGATAATAATGCAACTAACGATAATGGTGTGACAACTAGACTGACCAGTACTGACCCTGAGAGCTACTGTGTTAACATTTGGCATGCAGGAACACATTTGATAATTATTAGTATTCAAACCAGTAGGACCCTCTCACTAGCTCCATTATAGTAATGACAGAGCCGGGGCTGAGCAAGGGGAACTGTCTTGCCCAAGGTTGTTCAGCCCGGAGCAATGAGCAGGATTTGGAGCCAGGTCTGTGAGCTGAGTGCACACAGGTGCACTGGGAGACGGGGATTCTGACAAGCCCTGTGTTCCTGGCCCACGTGTGTACCTTCCCTTACCCCTGGCCAGTGCTGTGCAGGACACTGGGGCTCCCCTGCCCTCAAGGGTTTGTGTTTCATAGACATGACAACAGGTCATTTAGTGAGGAAATGCAGGTGATCCATTCCAGGGCCCATCCGGCAGTCCCTTCTGGGGGGAAATCAGGAGTCTTCCCATGGAGAGCTGGCATGGAGCATTGGTCTTGGTCCAAGGAATTAACATTTCAATCTCAGTTTTACTAAATACAAAACAAAGTCAGTGACATGTGCTTTGCCCCAGTTCTTGGACACTGCCAACCCCCATCGGGGAAGCACATGACGTCCTGCTTCTCAGTTCTCAGCTCCAGGCTCTCCCACCTTAAACACAAGGTGGATGGCCACCATAACCACTGATCGCTGTGCCATGCCCATAAAGGGAAGGGTGGCCTTTTCTGCCCCAAGTGCTAAACCCATCTTTGGCCGTAGAGACCGGTCCAGCTTGGCGAAGAAAGGGAGAAAGCACACATGGTCCCCAAGTCAGCACCATAAACACCACACCAGTGGTGTGTTAAGAAGGCCTAGGTGCTCACCTGGGCACACAATGCCTGTTCTTCTCTGTGATTATAGCCAGCCTGGACTCCAGCCACCCCCATCCATTCCCCTTAAATTGAAATGTTGAAGGAAATTCAAGAAGGGAAGGCGAAAGTCAGCCACTGCCTGGAAGTTGGAGAAGTGGGTGTCTGACCCACACGCATGCTCCTTTAGCACGGCAGTCCTTTCCGAACAGGCTGGGAAGGTCCCTGATTCCCAGACGCCTTGCTCCTTCCCACGGAGGGAAGAGAAGTGAGTTGGACTAGCGATTTGCTATTCCTAAAAGGTGAGCCAGTGAGCAGACTCCTTCCCCAGCTGAATGAGACATCAATATGAAAATAAAACCAAGTCCTGCATTCTTTATGCTGACTCTCGATACTCAGGACAATGACTAATTTAGCAGAACCGTAAGGCTTGTCCTGCAGTGGCGGCTCTCAGTCTGTCTGCACATTAGAGCTACCCAGGGATGCTGGGCTGCCTCGCCAACCAACGCAATCCTAATGACGAGGGGTGGGGCTCAGGTGTCAGTATCAGTATAGCCCCAGAGAGTTCCATGTGCAGCCAGGGCTGGAGCCACGGCCCCATAGGCTAACCCACTGCGCTGTGAGTAGAGGAAGCTCCTAGTAAACAGAACCTGGTCTCCATGGCAACACAGCTCTCAGCTCCTCTCCTTTCTGGGCATACTAAAAGGTGAATATTTTGTTTCTGTGCTCTTGTCCCCCTCCTGCTTCAAGAGTAAGCAAGACTCTCTTGGGGGCAAGAGTAAGGGAGTCTCTCTTAGTGACAGGATGGGGCTGGGGGAGGAGTGAGGCAATCTTGCCACTCAATAACCTGCAGGAGAAACCATTTCTTCACAGAGAGTGGCAGACAGATGCCGAGTATCTGGAGAAGCTTAGGATGTGGCAGTGGAAAGCAGGGAAGAGGGAGGCTTTTTCTTTCTTTCTTTCTTTTTTTAAATCAGAACTACAATAGTTTGATGATGCACTACTGGTACAAGAATATAATAGTAGTGATTTTTTTGGGTTTGGTCCCTGAGAAATTGTGAGATAACATCTGTCCTTTAAAAAGACAAGAAAACCACCATTGGTTTTTAGATACTATGCATGGGTGAGTGCTTGTATATTTATTTGTAAGAAAAGATAAAAAAATACATTTTACTTTTAATATGAATCATTTTTGGAGGCTGGAATTTGAAGAATCAAGAAAGGGGACCTGGGCTTTAAAAGGAGCATATAAATATTGGCTTCTTGGTCCAGCCTAGCTCTCCACAGAGGTCCTCCAGACCTACCACCGCCCTCCGCCCCCCCAACGCAAAACCTAACTGCAAGAGCGTCAGTGAGCCATGAATGCTTTCCCTGTGCTTCCTGAGGGGTCTCATGAGCGTGTTTGCTCTGCTGGGAAGTCTGCAGAGACTTCCCTCATGACCTCCCGCTGTGGCCATCTTTCCCTCCCACTTCTCTCCCAATCCCACCTCATTGACCTGCTGCTTCTCCTCTTCCTCCAATCCTCTTCAGCCAGTCTCATCCCAACCATTTCTGACATCTCAGATCCACCCCTGCCCCAGTGTCTGAGTCCCCTTCCCTGAGTCCCTCTCACTCATATTGTAGCTCCAAAAAATAAGGTCACCCTCCTTACCCTGTGTATGTGTGTGTGCATGCAGGTGATGCTGAGGTCATGAATCTGAATTAGACTTCTGTCACCTCTCCAATCCCCTACTTTCACTTTCCACTTAGCGCTTACTGCCATTGGACACATCCTCCTGGGTTTACTGTGTCTGTCTGGCTCTCCACTAAAATACAAGCAGCATGAGGTCAGGACTCTGCTTGCCCACGGCTGTGCCTCCGGCACTTAGAGCCGTTCCTGGTATGCAGGGTCCCCAGTGATGAATGAATGAGTGTATCCATGATATTTTCCCTGACCCACAACAAAGACAGAGGAACAAAGAAAAGAACATGCAAATGTCCAGAAGGATAGGCTCCCTGGAGGAAGTTCCACCTGGCCCCCAGGGCTACTTAGAAACTGGCATCTGGATCTCCTGGCTACATCTCCAGCTCCTCCAGCACAAGGCTAGCCATGTGACCACATGTGATCTCCTGTTGTGGGAACTTCCTATGATGGCTCACAGCCCTCTCCAACATCCCACAAGGAGCATTTCACAGATGAGGAAAATGGCCAGATACATCTTTCTGCTAGTCAGCCAGTAGGTAACTGACATGGACCCCAAAGCATTGTCCACTGCATCACAGCACCTTATCAAATTTCCACATCTGATTTTAGCCGGAAAGTTAGCATGCATGGACAGGTGGGAAGAGTCTTTTCAAGGAAGTCAGAGGTGAGGGTTGGCACAACCAAGCTGATAACGGATCAACTTCTGAAAGGATGTGGAGCTGTGTTGACCTCGTGATGCATGGCAGTGCTGAGCAATGCAATAGCACACTGAGCCCCATGGAGTGACCCTAGGATCTGTGTCCCTCCCAACACTCACTGTCAATGCCAAACCATGTGCTCTGGTGGCCCTTGCTAGCCATAGCCCTGCTCATGCTCCTGAACCTCGTTGGGATGCTTGTGGGTTTGAACAATGGTTTCTTACAGCTGAGCTCTGTGCAAGAGGCCCTTCAGGACTGAAAGCATTCCATGTCAGTCTTAACCTGAGATGAGGCTGTGCACAGCATCACTGGGAATTCACCCCCAGGAGTCCCCCAGCCAAGGTCACTGTATCTTTAAGTGGAGGGAGGAAAATGACCTCCATGGCTGGCTTTCCCCAGAAGCTGCACCCGCTTCCTTTGGCACACACAGGCTGTGTGCCTTGCTGTGCAGGGAAGCCTCACGGGAGTCTGGCCCAGGAGATGTGATGAGGATGGTCTCCTGTTGGGACAGGTCCCCTGTGTTTTGCTAATACTTCTGTGTATGGCTAATTTATCATGAACATGGGAAGAAAAACCAATGCAAACCCCAATGAGGAGCTGAGAACATGAGCCAAGAAACCACGGGAGGTGTTTGCTCATCACCTGGAAAGAGAGGTCCCCTGCCAAGTGCCCGCCTCTTAGAGGGTCAATGTGGTTTGGGTATGAGGTGCCCCCAAAGCTCCTGTGGTAATGCAGGAGTGTTCAGAGGTGAGATGATTGACATCTGAGAGCTGTGACCTCATCAGCCCTTCCGAGATGGATGGACTGACTGGGTGGCAACTGAGGCATGAGAAGGCGGTCACTGGGGACATCTTCCCTGCAGCCCTTTCCCCTTTCTTCTATACTGCCTGGCTGTCACGAGCTGAGCATCCTTCCTCCACCACACCCTTCCGCCATGATGTTCTACCTCAATCAACTTGGGTCCAGGGAAATGGAGTCAGCCTACCTCTGAAACAAGGAGTTGCTCTTGGAGGGTGTTTGGTCACGGTGACGAGAAGCTGACTAACATGAGGGTGAAGATGCAGACGTAAAAGAGGTGCTCTTCCCGGAATTAATAATTCAAGGCAAAAAAATCACAAAACTAATTGCTCTCCGTCAGCCATAGCTCATCCTTGTCTTCTGTTATTTTGCACAAATTGCTTTGGCAGCATTTCATAGCCACTACATTCATTTTTAAAGGGCTTTCTTGTTATCTATAGCTGGTTAATATGTTCATCCTTCACCTCCCTAAGTAATTCAGGGCAGAGTTTTACTCATTCAGAGTGAGCAAGGCTCTCGTTGGATAAGAAGAGGGAAATTGTCCAAGATGAAATGTCACACATCACCCTGAGAAGCTCTGAGACCCTCAGGCTTAGACAGGCAGGCACCATTATAGGAAGGAACAAAGCCACGGTGCCATCCATATGCAGATATCTATATTTAAATTAGCTGATATTGAAATGAAATTCTGTTCATCACATTTGCCCCATTTCATGTGTCCGAGGATGCACATGTCATATTGGTGGCACAAACAAGGCCTGATCATTGCAGCAGGTTCTGCTGGACAGTGCTGGGGAAGAGCTTTCTGACCCTAGCACAATGGCTCCTGTCTCCCTCTCCTCCCAGGATGAGGGAGCCAGGGGTTCCAACCACAATTGTCAGGTCTGCTTTGTGGAAAATCTGGAGTAAAAAGTTCCAGGCTTTGTCAGTGTCTGTTCTTCCACAAGTGGGATGACCCTACTGGTGACAATGGTTCAAGGAATGGAAATGTTTCTCATGCGGTCAAGGAAGGATGAGTCAGGAGAACAGAAAGCTGGTCCCTGGGCCTGGTTTCTAGATGCATCACCATCAGACTCAAGAACACCTTGCACAACCACAGTGCCCAAGGGCCACTGGCATGCTGCAGGGGACCCCTATACCTGCCCAGGGTTCCAGGATAGGAGCAGTGAAAGCAGTACTGAAGAGCCCCAGCCTCCTGGGCCTCACAGGCTCAGGCTGACCTCAGGTAAACCATCTGCTCTGCTATAGGCACAAAGATAAAGGAGTCCATAGATAGCCCTCATCATCCTACATGCTTGGCCTTTTACCCTACCTCTAGGCAAGCCTTGGCATAATTAATAGTGCAGTTATCTGCTAATTATTCCACTATTCAAGCAGGACTCAAAGCACCCGGGGCACTGAGTGAGCTTCGTGTGCACAATGAATAATTTTCATCACCGAGTGATTACTTGTGTAGTATTTAACCTGGTAACATTAGATGTGCATTATGGGGCTCTGATTGCTGTTTTCTTCCAGCCGCCCACTCGTGGATGGCTGTTCTCTATGAAGTTGTCATTATTTGTTGACAAATCATGTTTGCTTTTTTCCTCTAATTTCATACACTTTTCAACAGTTTGGATGTAGATGGACTTTTGCGCCTCTTTTAAAATTTGTTCTGTCCTTGGGCCGCCTTAGGCTGTCCTTCCCCTGGTTTCTTGGCCACTCGTGGATGGACTGCGCTTCACGTCACTCATTGGTTTGGTCCTCCCGCCCAGCAAGCCTGCCTCATAACCTGAAGGTGCTTTCAGTGGCAGATTGATGGGGAAGGGAGGAAGTGGGGCTCTGGGGACTGAGGCCAGGAAACTTGGCTGATTGCCTGAGAAGAGCTGAGTGTCTGGATCTGGGGTGGGGCAGGCTAATTCAGACCCTCCCTTCAGGAGGACATGGAGCCCCCTTGGTCAGGGAGCAAAACCACTGGACAATTGTCATTGGTCAGGGGTTTGGTTTTGTTTGCCTTAGGGTGTGTGAAGTCCAGGCTCCTGTGAGATAGTAGAGGAGGGGTGGTAGGAAGAGCCTGGCCCACCTGCCGTGAGGCATGTGTCTATGGCAGGGAGACTCACAGGTCTTAGACTGAAGGTTCCCAAAGTCTAGTGTCTGGGCCAGCAGCATCAGCACCACCTGGAACTTGCTATAGATGCATGTCCTCAGGCCCCACCTACAGAAATGGAAGCTCTATGGAGAGAACCCAGAATCTACGTTTAACAAGAGGTGATTCTAATTCATGATCACCTTGAAGAACCAGTACCCTACACTGCAATTCAAACCCCTGACCGTGACCTGCAAGACTCCACAGGATCTGGGTCTTTCCCACCTCTCCAAACTCAGTTGAGGCAATTATTCCTTCTTTCCAGACTCCAGACAATGGCCTGCATTCAACACCTGGAAAAGACCTTAACCATCCCATCTTGAACTTGCAAATTCTAGTTTCTCCACCTGGAATGTTGCATCCCTCTTTTCTTCTGAAAGCTCTTTCTCTCCTTCAATTCTTCACAGAAATGTTGTAGAGGTCATGCCCCCTAACAGCCTGCCTCACGGCTACCCCAACTTAGGTCTTCCATATTTCTGTTTCTTGTTGGTTTTGTACCTGCAATTGGCAATTATTTTTATGTTTATTGATCTTTTTTAAAAAAGATCCAGAAGCAGGGCCAGCATCTGTCCTATCCACCATGTGAAGCCTGAAACACAGAAGTTCAATGAAGAACTCGCAGTTGAGGGCAGCCATCCATCCCATCACCTCTACTCACATAGCCGTAAGCTTCCAAGGAGCCAGTTTATTTTCAAATGTTCTTTGGGGGCCTCTCAAGCTCCATGCCGTGGTCTGGCTGGTGCTACCCACCGTGATGCAGACTGCACTTTTGCTATGATGAAGCCCTAGTCCATCCTGTCTTGGCCGGCGTTGAGCCAAGTCACTGCTCCCATCTTTCAGCCTTTTTGTCCTTCTCAGTCTTTATATCAGTGCTGTCTTTGGACTTGGCCACCAGAACTCACAGAAGTTCCCTGCAAACCACTCTTGTTCCAAGACCCATGTGTCAAGGGCCTGCTTGTTAAAGAAATGCCAAGCCTTTCATGGCAGTTCAAAGAGGTAGAGGACAGGAGGTCCATTCTTCAGACACTTATCAAAAGCAAGAAAAGTGCCTCTCCGGGTAAAGTGACAATGTTTCTTTAACAGCAAGGGAGGGCAGGGTGCGGGCACGTGTTCTACTGGAGGCTGGTGAATGACAGTGAAGAGAGTGGTCTCCGTCGGGGGTCTGGGTCTATGGCCCTGGAGACTCCACTCCTGGATTCCTTTCCCTCACTAGCTTTCTGGATCATGTGTCCTCTGGCAACTCTGAGGGGAAGATGCCCTTGTCCAAGCTCAGCTGTAAGTGGTGGGTTCACAAATCAGAGCTGATGACACCCAGCTGGGGACAGGGGCATGTTGGGTGCTCCTGGTCACACTGTGCTCAGATGCAATGTTCAGAAGTGATGCTCACAAGGGCCTTTGGGAGTTTCATAAACATCAGTGCAGATACACAAAACCTTTAAAGAGCCCTGCTAGCAAGGAGCACCTTCCCTTCAGGGAACCAGAAACTTCTAAAGTCCAGAACAATGGCACAAGCAGCAGTAGATAATGCAGGCTGAGCATCGCTCATCTGAAATGCTGGGATCCAAAGTGTTTGGGATTTTGGAATATTTGCATATACATAATGTATGTATCTTGGGTATGGGACCTAAATCTAAATACAAAATTCAATTAAGCTTGAATATACTTTATACACATAGTCTGAAGGTAAATGTGTGGAACATTTTAGAATTTTTTGTGCATGCATCAGTTTCATGGTGTGGAATTTCCCACTGTGGCATCATGTTGGTGCTCAAAATGCTTCCAATTTTGTAGCATTTGGATTCTGGATTTTCAGATTGTGGATGCTCAACCTAGGCAGGACGTACCATATTGGTCTGGCCACCCGCAGAGCACTTTACAAGAATGATCCCCTTTAACCTCCCAACACTGCCCTGCCCAGGGGGTCCTGTTGTGACCCTGCTCTACAGGAGCAGAAGCTGAATGACAGGTGCTTCAGCGTCACACAGCCAATCAGCCCTCGGGGCTGAGCCAGGTCCTCAACTCCCACTCTAGGGTCCATTTCTCCCTCTTTACTCTACATTAAACCTTGTAACCTTCCATAAAAAAGGACTAATGAATGGGAGGAGAGGAAGGCAATGGAAATAAAGCCTAACAGAGACAGAAATCTAAGCAGGATGGAGGGAAGTTGAATATTAAAGATGGTTAAGTTACTCAGGTCAAATCAACAGAACTGAGAGCTGCCTGACAGGCCTGCAGTGACCCAAGGAGTGGATGGGAACACTGGACTTGGACTTGGACTGTCCACTTTCAGCTCCAGGGGCTTCTAGAAGAAGTCCCCTCTAGTGTAGTATCAAATGGAGGAACTACAGTTTGGCCTTTGAAGATATGTCTGGCTTCCTACATGCCAGGCCCAGGGAATGCCAGAATTCTCCAAACTGATGAAAAGAAGGGGGAAAAGGCCAGAAGAGATGATTTTGTTAGTCATTCAGTTTTCAGCCCTTCTTCAAGAGAAGGCTTGTGCATCTGTGCCCAGGAGAGGAGATTCCATTTTTTCAGCAGGACAGAGTTGCTGACAAGAAGTCTCAGTCACTTCAAATGAACTTCAGCATGATTGAAGGGAGCCCAAGAGATGAAATGGGTGTTCAACGAGAGCCAACATTGCTCTCCAGGAGGCAGTGAGAGATCATCGAGAGTCTTGGTTTGCTAAATCTCAGCAACAAATGAATGAGAAAAATATATCCTACATGAGAGAGTACGTGGGGAGGGTAACCCCAACAGGATGATGGAGGAAGAAAAGTGAGTCACTGGAAAGGAGGAAATGCTGCAGGTTTGGGGAGAGAAAGAGGAAGGGAAAGAAGAAGGGCAGTGACTTCCTGCCCATATTAAATCTCTCCCTGGCCGGAGGCCCTCCAGGCCCCACCTCATTCCCTCCAGCTCAGGCCAGAGCACACAGGGAGGTCTGGTATAGCGCCCCCCAGTGGCCACTCATCAGATGGCTTGGGTGCTGAGGCTCCCCAGGCATCAGGTAGGGAGCAATAGCGAAAAAATACAGTTGCCTCCACCTCTGAATTCAAGGGGCACAGCCAGGAGGTGGGAGGGACAGGAGGTAGCAAGGGGTCAGCTAGTTGCAATTACCAACGCCTTGGCAAACACAAGGCTCCACCTGAACAATCAATGTTATTATCCCTGCTGTATTCTGCAATGCTTCCACTTGCAAATTTAGAGAATTCTCCAAGGGAGCCGTGGATTGCTTATCCCACAAAACTTCCACCCTAGCTCACATCCTGATGCTCAGGGCAGCAGGAGAAAATCCTTCCTGGCAAACTTTCCAAAACACAAGTTGCATAACATTGATGAAAATAATAGCAGAATGGAAACTTTTAAAAATGTGTCACATATATTTTTTTACTTAAACACAGTTATTCACATTTTCAATTCATAGAACATGAATACATCTGGGGTCTCAATTAGTGCTATTAATTGCCATTTATCATATGAGAAAACAGCAGTTCAAAGAAGTGCAGAGGAATGCCCAAGGTCACAAAAGAGCATGCCAGAGGAATGAATGTGGGCTGACAGACACACTTCTGGCACGTATTCTCCCTTGTATGAGTGTGTGTGTGTGTGTGTGTGTGTGTGTGTGAGAGAGAGAGAGAGAGAGTGTGTGTGTGCGTGCACACATGCACACATGCTTCTATGTGTTACAAACATGCTGATGGACATCAACACCTAAGACACATTTGCAACCCTACACCAGAACTTTTAAAGGAAGTTACACATAAATACAGAAGGAAAATTAGAAAATAAATGAAAGCCTACAAACCAAGAAAATAGTAGAATCCATCAGAGAGGCTTACCACCCAGGCACCTCATGTTTAGCACAAGGAAACTTTCCAATCTGAATCACCCAACTTACTACCCAGCCCCTAGCTGGGCAAACAGGAGCCAGAAAGCCTGGGCACACTCCTTATTTCTGCTAGGTGGTGGCTGTGTGTCCTTGTGAAAGTGATTTTTGCCTCTCTGGTCTTAGGTTCCACATCCATAAAATGGGGTTAAATTATATTTACCTGTGGGACTGATAAGAGAAATTCACAACTAGATGTTTACAAAGTGCTTAGAAGCCTGCCTGAAATGACAAGGAACATTGTCTAGGTGTTTGCTAAATAAAGGGGTTACCCAACCTCAACAAACAAGTTCCAAGCTCCCTTCCAAATGATTCCATTTGGAAAACGCCCTGAATGTATCACATAACCTACTCAAAAGTGGTAGGTTATGTCCCTCCCATCAGACAGGAGCTCTGCAGGATGAGGCAGCACGATTTAAGGGAAATCCAATAAGCTAGAATTGGGCTGCAGATCTGCTAAGTATTAGACAAGTACAGACAGGTTTCTGACCACATATTCTCCCTTGTATGAGCGTGACAGTGTGTGTGTGTGTGTGTGTGTGTGTGTGACCATATACACATCGCTTAACTTCTCTGATTACTAGAAATCTGTAAAATAAGGAAAGGCCAGTCTGGGAAGCTAAGGAAGATGAGACTCCACAAACCACAAAATTAAGGGGTGTTTTTCTCATTGCTGTTATTATTACAAAATCTGCTTACTGAGATAATTAAATAGATATAACACCAATGTGCTATGAAAGCTCTCAATTGACCAGGTAAAGCAGTTCCAGATCTTCCAGCTAACTCCTTCCGTTGATTAACATTATCAACATGATTTGTGTTTATCAACACCAATTCTTGGTATTCCAGGTGAATGCTACATGGTTTTACCTGTGCAAATTAGGACTGTGTCCTCTGAGCCTCCCCCTCTCCATCTGTACAGCAGGACTAGAACCTGAGGCAGTGGGACACCCTAGTGCAATTCTTTCTGGAAGGCTTCCTCCAAAGCTGCCCCTAGCCACACAACACTGAGGAGTGAATCTCCTGCAGTTCATGTTAGCACCCTCTCCAGTGTGCAACGGCACTGACACTCAAGAGAAAATGAATGAACTGAACAGAAAGGAGTTATCTGGGCTACGTATGGTAAAGTTCTCAACTATTTGCCTAGGACCAGGAACTGAGCAGCATTCTAACAGGCACAGATGAAAGCAATTCCAATTTCCAACCCCATGCTCTTTGAAAGACTGTCCTTCCACACTCCAGGGTCTCAGTATGAGTGCGCTCATTCTGGCAGGCAGGCATGATACCATGGTTGCACACTGTTCCATCCAGAAACTGGAAAGTGCGGCGTGGATCCAGCTCTGGGAGAAGGCTGTCACTGACACTGTTGACAACCTGTCCTGAGCTGTGGTTTCTGCTCCTCAAGGAAGCACCCGTTTCCCTGCAGAGGCTCTTGTCTGGAATCGGCTGCTCTGGAGCGCCTGCTCACCACCCATGGAAGGGATCTGTGATGGGGGGCGATTGGAAAGCCCAGGGTTAGACAGAGTTAGATACTTGACTGATGCAGGGATTCTCAGAGATCACAAATTCCTAGAGATGGACCCAGTGACTTTTCTGGAAACCCTCTCAAAACTTTATGCAAAAACATCTGAATGAAGTAACATAAAGATTATGCAGTGCTTCCCATAAGAGAATGTTCTTGAAGGTTCTATCCAAATCCTTCACTAGGAGCAACATGGACTCTACCAATCATACCGCAGTCCTTACATTTCCCTGTCCTGCTTGCTTTGTGAGGTCTGTATTCACTCCTGGTGACTGCCACCCTATGGGACTTCCCTCACAGAGTTCAGACACTGGGCCTCTTCCTTAAAACCTTTGTTTTAAAACAAGGAACAGGGAAATAAATACCCGAGAGAAAGAAATAGCATTCTTGTAAAGGTAACTTGGCAGAGTCTCTACAGACAGAGGGAAGACCTTAAAACATGGGTCTTAGTTTATTCAATGAACTGATCAGCCACATATTTTGACAATCAGAGCTGCCAATATCTGGCATGACTTTCTGCTCCGGTGCTTGAGGTGCTCCGGGTGTCCTTGGGTGGAGGTGGAAACATGAGAAGAGTCTTCACACACACCATGACAACTCAGCCACTCAGCTCATGGGCCTTCCTGTAAGCCCAAAGGAAGGGCCAGGTCCCAGCCACAAATTAAGTCTGCAGAGATGGCACTGAGCACAGAGCTAATGCCCTCTCTAGGGTCATGCTGTCCATCACCTGCCACTGGGCTGAGCCATCACTTTTATGACATTAGTAGAATTCTTCAGTTGAGTGACAGCCATGCCCTCTTACCAAAGCCACCAGTTATTCAGTAAGTGATGCAAGACCCCGTTGGGAACCGTGAGTAGCGAGATCTGTGGTTGCATTGATCTCTTGCAGAGGAGTGCGACCAGCAAATTGTTGAGCCAGAAAAGAAAGGGGGAAGGGGAAGCACCTTTCAAATTTTACCCAACCCATCCTGTTTCTGGAATTCCATTAACAATACTCCAAGACAGTGCTTTTTCTCCCCCTTGGAATTTCTGAGATCAAAGTATGCAAATTAGGACCCACACAGCTAATGGTATATAATTATATCTTACATAATATTATATTTTATTGTGCTATATTATATTTTGCACAATCATCATAATTGCATAATCATTACCATGGTGCAGGCAATCCTGCCTGGCAGTGAGGAGCTGAGGCTTTGAAGTCAGACTGCCTGGGTTCAAACCCAGCTCCATCTCCTACTGCAACACCCTCCCTGAGATGCTAAATCTCAGGAAATCAACCTCTCAGTGCTTTTTAATCTATTCAATGGAGATAAAAAGAGTCTCTATCTCAGGAAGTCGTGTTGTGGATTCAAAGACATAATTCAAATGCTGGGTTCTAAATTCAACAGCACTGATGACAATTATCGCTAGGACGTGTGCTCATAATTATCAGAAAGTGTAGCTATTTGGTAAGATTTCAAGAAAATTAGGAAGCCAAAAAAAGTGCAATAAAATTCCACTAATACTAATCTGTTAGTTAGTGCCTGAGCATCTACCCTTAAAACATCATGAAGTTTAACTTCAGGTCCTGATCTCGGTGAACATGCAAATACTCAAGGGAAGGATAATGTTCCAGCTGCTTCCAGTTGCCCACACATTAGCAGATTTCGCTAGGGCATGAAGAGTTGCTGAGGTGGGGGAAGCCAGGAGCCCACTGCTTACCTGAGGAAGGACAGGGACACAAACCAAGCCAAGTGACTCTGTGAAAACTGTCATAAAAACATGTCAGGAGAATCATACTGACCACACACTTGACACCTCTTTAAACCATTAATGACCACCTTAATCTCCATATCCAACGAACACATGCTGGAGACTTAGAACTTAAATTGAAGCAAACAGTAGGCTCAAAGAATAAGTCAGATGACTGCCAGCCTGGGGTGCCCTGATGGGCTCTGTCACCCTGGCCATTATTTTTTAGTTTTGGATTTAGAGGAAGTAAACTTTGATAAATATGGTTCAGTTTGTGTCTAGCCATTCACTTCCATGCAGTTAAGTCAACCTAATAAATCAGTGCATCCCTTTCAGGAGAGCATCGTCCAGGCCATGAATAAATAGGGTGTCATTTTGGCTCCATCTCTGCCCCACATGATGGTGTGACCCACAAAAAATTATATGACTTCTCAGACCACAGTTAACCCAACACAAAGAGTTGAACAATATCACCTCTGGAACCTTATGTTTTAAGTTATTTTTAAAATAAGTGATCAACTCCACATACCATATGAGATTCAGGGTTCTTGGGAGAAAGCTGAGCTATTATTAAAGTCACCTTGACCTCCATACCAAATGCCAGCCCATCCTCTCTATCCGACCTAACTCTTGTTACTAGTTTGCTGAATATATTTCATCTTTCATTTGTGGCCCCTTAAAAGATGTTTACAATTAGTTTGCATTTCTAAAGTAACCTAAATGATGTCACAGGGGACAAAATTATGAAAATGGTCTCTTTTCCCTTCAGATATCCAGGGGACCTATCCATTTTCATCCCTACAGTTCTCTCAGAATCCTTAACTGTGATAACTGCTGGACAAAGATGGCACTCCTCGGAGGAATTCTCCTCAGTTCATCTCATGGACATTCCTGAGGTTGCCCAGGTTGTGATTTATCCATGGTGCTGTGGTCACTTCCTGTGCACACATGTGGTCACCTTTCTGGGTCAAATACTCTGCCTGTCACCAGGTTTTAGGTAGAGCAATTTAGCATCCCAACTAGAACACACATGAGAGACATTGGTAATTACATCAGTACAACAGGAAGCAACAGGGACTATTGCAGACAAACCAGGACATATGGTCTCCCTGGATGAATGGAATGTGTGGTTCTGAAATTTTTTAAAGTAATAGATACAGATAAATGCTGTCCAAAGCAAATTTGATGGGATATTTTAAGCCTTTAAATGCCAGTATCTAAGGTGTGAATTTTTCCCCCAAACAAAGAAGGGTAGAAATATGAGAAGTTAGTGTTTAATCCTCGGATGCCAGCTAAATCCCTTTCCCTGCTGAAAGGCAGAATTCTTTCACAGAGAGCACATGCTCACCCAGAGCTCCTCTCAATCCTGGTTTTGATAGCCTGTAAGTCCCTGTCCTTTGAAACATACTGCCACTCTTTGTTTAATGCCCCATTTCAGTTTCCAGAAAGAAATTTGGGTGGAAGGGAAAGATCAGCTTTAGCACAATAACCCCGCCCTAATTACTAGTCTTATCTCTCAACTGCAAGGTCATTGTTCTCTATGTGGTGTGGCCAGGAAAACTGTGGCATTGCAGCCGCTGCCAGCTTCAATTATTTTCTCCATGGACCTTCCCTATGGGCACATTCTTCCTTTCACTTCTCCTTTAATGCATATCTGATTCTTTGGGGACTTTACAATTTTGCAATCACTAAAAAACAGCAAAGGCATCAAATGAGTAATCTTCAACAACCAATACCCCATCTTCATTTTATCCTACCAGTCTCTGGATTGGAAATCAAAGGTGATCAGAGGAGCCTCCCTGAGTGAGGAACTTTAAAGAGGTAGTCCGACAATATTTACATTAACATTCTGCTCCACTGATAGTTGCAGGAATTAGAAAGCACTAGAACTGGAGCAAAGGAAATTCCAGAACAGGGGAAAAGTCTCTGAGCAATGAGGACTGTTGGTATCAAGGTGAAAAGCAGGCAGAATCAGTCCATTCATTGGTACTCATCAAACCAGAGGGTTCAACACTCAAGGGTGTTGTGGGGGTAGAGCAGTTGTGTGAACAGGGCATCTTCTACCCAGAGTTCATTATCTAGTTGTGGGGTCAGCACTGATGAGAGCAATTGAAAACAAGGTGGTAAGAAGCACCAGGAACCCCTAGCCAGATTAGCTGCTATGAATTTTTCTTCACTCATTAAAAATGTCCAAGAAAATGCTGAGTTGATGGTTTGATTTTGTGTCCATGTCACTGGTTTCTAGCTGTGGAGGATAAGGGGCCCATGCATGTGCCAGTCTCTGCCTCAGCCTCATAAGGATCCAGTATGTTGCCAGTGAAGGAATTCAATCTTGGATTTAAAGAGTGAATAGGGAGATCGCTTGCATCTCTTTACAGCCTAGTGGTTAAACACATGGATTCCAGAGACTGCTGCTTGTTTTCAAATCTGGGCTCCCATTCCTCACTAGCTGTGTGACCATGTCATACTAACATCCCTAGTCCTCAATTTCCTCAACTGAAACTAGAGTTAATAATTACTTTGTAGATTTTGCATGTATCTTGAATATTCTGAAGATCACCTTACTTACTCTCTGCTAAATTCTTGAACTGGTGCCTGAACATAAAGAACTTCAAATTTGAAAAGTTATTTAACAACCCCTAACCTAACACCCACTCTGTGCTAGTTACTATTCTAAATGCTTTAAACATATTAATTTGTTTGATGTACTAACAATCTTACAAGAGAGGGTTATCACCATTTTACAGATGGGGGAACTGAGATTCGGGCAGGTTGCCCAACATCTACCCAGCAGACTGGCTCAGACTCTGGAGGTCATACACCTAACCACTCCACTCTGCTGCTCTCACCCTCTAAGTTTCTTTGTCCCCAGAGCAGGATTCTTGAGTTCAGCACAGAAATATAAGGGGAACCAGGAATAGAGTGTAATCAAAGAGACATTGACAAAAAGCCCCCTGCCAGGGCATGTGCAGAGACAAATCACAAATAGTAAGCTCCTATATGATAAACATACCTAAGCATTACTCTGCCAACATCCAGCAGGCAGAGAACTTGATTGGATGGGTTCTTTGTGAATCCCACACTCTTAAGTAGCTTATGCCTCAGTCTGGTGGAGTAAAACATGGGATCCAGGAAGACCTCAAATCCAGTTTGAATTCTCACTTATCACCCAGGCAATCCTCTGCCCCGACCTATGAGCTGCTGTATTATATTTGAGTATAAACATGACAAAATGAGAAATGGAGAATCAGAGAGCTTTTCCAATATATCTGGTCTAGTGCGACCAGTATAATCTTATAGAATTGAGCATAAAATTTTTTAAGAGATAGGATTTGCTCTGATAGTTCTCTAATCCAAATCGTGTTCTTTAATCAGATTTACTATGGGGATTAAGTCCTGACTGGCCAGCCTCACACCTGCATTTCCTGTATTTATTTTCCAGCTTGCTTTCAGGATACCCTCTAGTTCCATGTGTGAACACTTCAGTGAAACACTTTGCTCACTGGCCCTGGATGGCTTCACATGGCTGAAGTAAGCATAATGATCACTTCCCTCAATATTGAAATGACCATCAGAGGAGAACTATTCTGCTCAACCCCTGACTCTATTTGTGTGTGAGAGATCTCTGTCAACCCCTCACACAACTTCTCAATATATTCAGACAAATTTAGAAATGAGTCCAAATTTCTCAAACATTTGAGTGATTGATGCATTAGTTATATGACCTTGGACAGGTGACTTAACCTCCTTGAGTCTTGGTTTGCCATCTATAAAATAGGAACAGTGGGCTAAATGAAAGGATATAGATATCACGAAGAGGCCTACAATCAATATTAGCTATTACTGTTGTTGCTTTTGCTGCTAATTTTGAGTAAAACCAACTTAATGCTAATAATGAACATCAGTTCTCCCCACTATTATATATCCTCAACAATTTTCTTATTTACTTCAACTTCATTTGGATCCTACCAGAGATAGTTTCTAATTTTCTAGGTTTGTTGGTTTTCGTTAACTTGCTCTAAATCCCTTGAGAATGCAGAGTAGTGAGGTCTCAAGATCAAGGCCTGGAATGGATAATAAATGGCCCTGGGAGAAAGACAGCTGGGAGCTGTCCAAGTGCTGAATCGCCTATCACTGCACAGTCTTCTGGGGCTTTGCAGAGTCTCTTTGATTTGCTGCAGTCTCTGCTCCAGCTGCTGCCAGTGGGGAGAGGCCGCAGTGGGGCCATGGGAAGCCACCATGTTGTGGTGTGATGAGAATTTGTAGATCATTTATAGGGGTTGCAAAGCTTCCCAGGATCAGCTGATTGTGTAAATGGGTGTAGCTGCCTGGGCATAAGGAAGCACAGTTGAGATGCATGTGGCCTTGAGGCCTCATACACCTCCCATCTGAGAAGCACATTTCATGTGGATTGGTCCCTTATGGAGATGCTGGAGTCCAGATTGTATGTGGAACCTCTTGATTTTAAAATGTGAACAATTACCTTTATTTTTAAGATGCTGCACCAAATTAAATGTACACATTTACCAGTTTTCAATTTTTAGTCTTTTGAGTCTGAGTTCAGTGCTATTCAATGATCCCTCTGCTCCAAGGGTGTGCACTATATGAAAACCTATCAGTCTGGTTCACAGATGTGCCTTGGGAGTAGGTTCTTGGTTAAGAGCGGGCACCCAATATTGTTATCTTTTCTGAATGAAGGAGTCAATGAGATTCGCTTAAGAAAGGTTTAGGAAGAGAACGCTCTTGGCATAAGTCAAAAAGGGTGGGGTGAGGTTACTTGAGGTTTAAGGTGGACCATGGGGAAGCATCAAGGTGAAAATCAGGAGTAAAGGGGGTAAGAGAGAGCCATGTTGAAGAGAATAAAGGCACTTTGCTGGAGCTAAGCCTTGCTTCAAAGGGCTGCCTTGAGTGTAGAGCACCACACCTTAGGGCCTTGGAGGAAAAGGAGCAAGCATTTAGCTTCTTCATTCAGAACTTAAACTCTCAGGGTGTAGATCCAAGTCTGCCACCAACCTGGGTGTGGTACTGGTGAGGGCACTTGAGTTTTCTGGGTCTATTTCCTC
>JAJEJO010002090.1:518710-591355 GCA_020662805.1 Glaucomys volans | reverse complement strand
TGTGCTTGCGAGACAAGCACTCTACCAACTGAGCTATATCCCCAGCCCAGTGACATCATTTTTTAGACCTAATTTGGCTAGAAAATGTCTCTGGAGAGGCCATGATAAGACCACACTGTCCCCAGTGAACGAAAGAGCAAACTCGAGCATTCCTCCTCACAAGCTCCCTGCTCTCCAAAAATTAAGGGCATACAAACTGACACAAACATCATAGGGAATTTCAGTAAGTTTGTTTATTTTTATTTTTGTTACATTTCAAAGTTTCTAGAGCTCCTTTTGAGTCAGACTTTCAACTACCATCATTGAAGGAGTCAAAGAAACCAGTTGAAAATAGATCCAAACGGTACTTGACCATCGGTGAGTCTCCTTGGCAATGAGCTTGCTCTATTCCCAGGGCACCTCTGGGAAAGAGGAGGAGAACAACTTGTAAGCAGTTTCTGGAGACTCTCCCTATGGTCCCAGCCATACATCAGGCTGATAAATAAGACTCGGGCAGAGCAGAATTTCAACCAAACAACTCTGTGTACAAAGAGAAAGGTTATCTCTTCTCTTGGGATGGGTAGAGCCAAATGGTTTCCATCAGGAACAGCAGAGCTCTATAAACTGCAATAGCACACTGCCACTCTCCTCGCACACTAATGAAATTGTAAGAGTACAGTTGTCCTTTAAATGTTTGTGCCTGGAGTTATGACCTGTTTCAAATGACAGGGAACTGGAGACAACATTTTAATGGTTATGAATGCATTTAGCAAGAAGCCTTGGTATCTAATGAGAGTGGAGAAGGCACTACAATTGAGGAACAATTTACTACCGAGAAATCAATTTGGAAATTCTATACAAGATTATCACCCATTAAATTGTCTTTCTTCAAAACTGCAGGCCCTAAAATGGTGCTTCTGGACAAGGAATTTTACAAACAATAAATGCTAATTAAGTAATCTATTCAAATGGGTTGATTGAAAGAATTAAAAAAAGGAAGTACCTCCTGGGAAAAAAATCTCAATGCTCTGTTACATTGTGCTGTTTCTGCTACTAAATTTGGTCCTCCTTTCTTTACTGAAAACTGATGGGCCCTGGGCAATGAACTGGACCACCCCAGTTTTCCATCGTCTTCATACCTTATGAGTACAACACAGTGTGACCAAATGTAGACACACATACACATACACTCCACTGTACATAGTAACATGCAAAGAATCATTTATGACATAATAAGTTTAAATGACCAGAGTTACTTATTGCAGTAGTTATTATAGGAGAATGTCAATGACTCAATAAGACCCTAGGAAAACACATACATGTATACTAGGACAGACACACACACTTATGCATACATCACAGGTCAATTTGTATGTGACTATATATTTAAAAGTCTTTGCAAGTAAGCCACAGATAACAAGATGTGTGTGTGTGTGTGTGTGTGTGTGTGTGTGTGTATCTCCACCTTTCATCCAAGGGAGCCAATATATTTCCTAAACAAAAATAAATAATGGCCTTGTCTACAACTGAAAGACAGAACAAAAGATATTAGAGCAGAAGAAAAAATAATCCCTTTCCTCTGCTCATATCCGGGGCCAACACATCACCAAGAGACTTTCAGCAGATGCCATGTTCTGAAAGGGCAAGGTGCCTCGGCTGCCATCCAGCCTGACAGGCCCAGGTGGCTTATGACCTCCACTGTGAGAGGTCTTGCAAGGTAACTCCATCTAGAGAAGACAGCTTCAGTCCAGAAAGCATCATGGAAATGAAAGCAGAAAGACATTTACTAGCCCATGGGTCTTCAGGAATGAAGATGGAGGGAAGGTTTATCTTCTCCAAGAGTTGATTGCAAAACTCTTCCCTCCCCTGATTTTCTTTCCCGGCCTTAGGCCTCCCATGGAACCGGTTGGATATGAGTTGGTGACCACTCACGATGGTCTCCCACAGTCAGACAAAGGGATTGAAGTCAATTTTTACCATTTGTGTGGCACCAACTTCCGGGCTAATTATAGGAAACTTTAATATTGTGCCCTTTAACTTGAACACAGACAGAAGAGAATTGAATATGAGCATTGATTTAACATCGTGTGAAATTAAGCCTGAAGGGCATTATGTCCTCATAAAGCATAATTACTCCTAAAGTTTTATCTCAAAATTGTCTCAGAGGAACTCACCAGCATGTAATAAACACACTTGGAAAAATGTCACTGGCCACATTACACGCCCCCTGGTCTGGACACGGAGGGCGGTTCTATGCACAGCTAAGCGTAGAGGGGATGCTCTTGGTTGAAAGCTGCATTGGCTCCATGTCTTTGGTGGAAGTGCAGGTGGGGGTCGGGGATGGGCAGCAGTCATGCAGGACTGGATGTGTGCAGAATGCCTCACGACCTTAATGAGGACCTGAGAAAGCACGCAACTCTTGAATTAATAATAATCTTTTTGCTAATCCCCTGTTTTCAAGCATAGCACATACCTGACCTGTTAAATAAATTAACAGATCAGGGGCCATTTTGTCAGTAAAAAATAAAGTGAAATGAAAACACTAATGAAGAAATAAGCCCAGAAAAGAAATTAGATCACTGAGATTTAGCAGGTAGAACTTGAACTTCTTGTTAGTCAATGAGCATCAGTGAATGTAGAAATTCATTTCCTGGGTACCTTGGAGGAACCCAAGGGTTTTGCTTGCCATTCTCACCTCTGATGACTGACACCTCATGAATATGAAAGGCTCAGATGGCCAGGTTAGCCCCCAGGGGGCAGCTGGTTAAGCCAGCCTGGGTGCTAAGCCAGCTGGGTGAGCTGGAGGGAGCCTGTTGGTGGAGAGGGACTGGAACCAGTAGCCTTTCCAGAAACAGAAGAGACTCCTGCCACTTCTCTGGAAAGCAGTGGCCTAAAAACATCAAGGTCACCGGTCCAGAGTTCCCCAGAGCCCACTGGAAATTGCCTCCCTGCTTTCCTCAGACTTGTTTTTGAAGGTGTAGGGAGTCATTTTGGGGATGTCAGTGCCACACCTCCTTCTGTGTCACTTGCTGTGAACACGGCATGCTGCTTTCACTCAGTGCTAAACACTTGGTGCCATGAACCTCAGAGGAACTCCTAGGCACAGGGGGAGCGACCTGGAAAACAGGTCAGGGATGCTTTCAGAATCAGGCTGAGGAAGGGAAGCAGGTCTCCAGCCACAGGCAGCACAATCAACCTGCTGATCTTTTTTAAAACATTAAAGGGGTAAGCAATAAATCAGCGGTGAGGGGTAGGTCCTTTGCCATCGAAGTGTCTTGAGGTGTAATTTTAAATGACTTTGCATGACCTTGCCTATGTGGAATTTCAGGGCTCAATAGACATTTTCTTCGCAGACTCCATGCTTGGAAACATATCCTGCCTCTTTCAGACTGCAACGTGTAACTATTCAGGGCCTGACTGGTGACTCTCCTTTCTCTTGCAAATGGCTTGAGATGTGGATGTGAGATTTTGGTTTTCTAGAACTGAGAAAGCCATCTGGGCCAGGAATGTGTGTGTCAGGAACATATGGTTCAGCCACCTGCAGGCCACAGACAGGGGAAGGAGCCTGGCTTTAGTGCCATTACGCACAAGTCTTAAGTGCCATCAGGGCTATTCCATGGCAATCCTGTTCCAAGAGCTGAGAGAAAGGCACCCTGGTGACCTGCAGAGTCCTTAAAAAGACAATGCTGGTGTGCAGGTGAGCATTTTGAGGCTACAGCTGAAGAGTGCCCAGTGTGACAGAGAGGCAAAGGTTGCGAGGATCAGGCCAGAAGGGAGGACTCAGGGATATTCAGCACAAAGTTGGTTTAGGAGCTTCTCCTACTGCCTGCACATTCAGATCATTCCTAAAGCTCTAGTTCCGTACCATAACCATCTTTGTAAGTGATGACTTGAAGTGTACTCAATTCAAGGTGGCATTGACTTTGGAGTAAAATCAAAGTTCTTATTGAGGGCTCATGGTATAGAGCCAAGTATATAGATGGTGAGAGGACATTTTGAATCTTTGATCTGCTACTTAGAAGATGCATGTGTTGATCAGGTAGCTACACCTCAGTTGCTTCACCCATAAACTGGGGACAACAGTACTTACGGTGCAGGGCTGACACAAGAGTTAGTGTGAAGAATGTCCCAGTCTGACACTGAGAATGGATCCATAACAACTATTTAGACCTTCTTCCTTAAAAAGCAAAAAGTTCAGTGGATCTTTGCTTTTTGTTCTTGTTTTGTTATTACAAATCAAATGGTACCTCCCTGAACTTCCTGATATGATATATTCCCTTACTTTAGTCACTTTGATCCAGGGCTGGTAAATAGCGGAAAATGCTCTGCACCATCCAATAGGGTGGCCACTAGCAACACTTGGCCGCTCATACCTGAAGTGGACTTAGGAACTGAATTTTAATTGAATTTTCATGAATTTAAATTTAACTAGTTTCCTGTGGTTCATGGCTTATGTACTGGACAGAACATCAAGCCTGAGCCCTGATAACAAATGAGGGATATGGATATGCAGATTTAGCAAAAGCAAGGAAATTATCCACAGACTCCCCTAACATTGGCAGCAGCTTTCAAGGCAGACCAATTGACTCCTGCTCAACCAAGGACTGCAAATATGACCAAGACAGCACCAGACAGTGGCGCACTCAGTCAGAGCCAAGTTTTGGGACCTTGAACCAGTTCCCAAATTGTCCTAAACTTATTTTCTTATCTATAGATCGGGATAATGCCTTATGGTGGTTTCCAAGGTGAGATGCAGTGAAGGATGTCAAAATGCATTGAAAGCTATAGAGTGAGGGAAACTGCAAACAGCTCATTGCAACCTTAGTTGTGCAACACTGGTCATGAGGCCATCTTGTTGCTTGTCTTTATAGAGAGGCAAAAGTTCCACCCAGGATCCTGTCTGTGCCTTAAGAGTTTTCCCCCTGCAGGTGGAAGTCTATTTGTGTCCATTTCTCTGTTTGTCCAAACCCTAGCCCATCTTGAAACTGGGAGATTCTATTCAAAGACCAAATATCTGATTTTGGATCCGTTTTAAACCATCAAGCACAGGGAAGCCTATGCTTAGAGTACGCATGAGCACCCTGTATGCACGTGAGGATTCAAAGTGATATTTGCAAATAGCATGAGAATCACGTGTTCATGTACTGTATTATTTGCCTCAGCTCTTAAAAATGCTCTACTACATCTAAGTTGCTAGCAAAGACCCAGCTATAAAAATAAAGTCCAGCTTAAATTAAAGGTGAAGCTATTAACATTTGTCCTGCAGCCTGCAAGGCTGTAACGAGTTCCCTTCTGGTGTCAATGAACTTGAACCAGCTGAAACGGGACTGTAAATTCCACAAGGGTTTCCCCTGCTCTGTGTTCATTGGACACTCTTCCTGGGAATGACTTGATCTATCAATTGCTCTATCACAGCTTCCAGATGAAGACAGAGCCAGAGAGAAGGCAAATACAACACTTCAGTGGAGATCAGGACTATTTCATAGAATGCAAAATGCTTCAGCAAGAAGAACCCACTGAGAGACTTAACACATGGGGACGGGGAAGCAGGAAGCACATGGCTCTCCAGCAGGGTCTCTCCACCTGGGCTTCATGGATACTCTGGGCTGGGCTTGCTGTAGGGGGCTGACCTGTGTATGAGGAGTTTAGAACATCCTTATCTCTCCCCAGTAAATGCCAGGAGAACCTCCTCCCGCAGCTGTGACAACCAAAGATGTCTTCAGATTTCCCAAGATGTCCCCCTGGTGGAGGTGGGGGGATTGCCCCTAGTTGAAAACCACTGCTCTAGTGAAAGTCAGACCTGATTCACATCCCCACTTTTTCAGCTGTATTATCATGAGCAAGGATTTGAGTTCTCTGAACCTCAATTTCCTTGTATATAAAATAGAGATAACTATACTTTCAGAGGTTTTTTCTGGGGATTAAGTTAGATAATGCATGTAAAACATGTACCATGATGTCTGGCAACTAGTCTTCTCTAAGAGGTAGTTACCATTATCATTAACTATTGTGACTTTCTCAAACGTTCCAAGCAAACAAGCTACAAACTCTAGATGCTTCTCTGTATGAGCCTAATTATCAGGTACTTAATCTGAAGAGAGTAGAACTGGCCTGAGAATCTTCCCCAGAGTTCCTGGAGATTCAGGGATCCTGCCTTTAGCTAAAGTTGGGCTCTTCTCCTGGGACCAGGCTCTTTGCTGTATCTTCAACAGCACCCAGAAGAGGTGCCAAATGCAGAATGGAGGTGCCTGTCCAGAGGCAAAATCCCATTTCTCTGGTGACCACAGCACCTTGGCATTTGTCAGATGTGGGTCCCAGATGCAACTCAGACCCCATCTTTTGCTTCACAAAACCTCACATTTCTGTTGGTCATCTCTCCATCTGCAGCACTGTGACAGATTGTAAGTGCCGAGAGGGAAAGGACTCTGCTATGTTCACTGTTGTGTCCCTAGTCACCAAGACAGTGCTGGACTCAGAAAAATACTCAATAAATATTGTGCCAATGATGGTATTTTCAGAGGGAAGCAGAATTTGCTTTCCCAGCACCTGAGCACTGGGTCTGTACACGTGTCCAGGAGGGAGCCAGCTGACAGTCATTCCCCTCCGGGGCCCAATGCCACCGTAGCCTTTATAGACCTTACATTTGGGAATGCTTTGCAGTTCCTTCTGACAGCAAACCAAGGAGGCCAGGAATGTTCATTCTTGTCCATGTGATTCAGGTTTTGGTGACTGGCTGGTCCCAAATCCAACACTTTCTTAGGTGCTTTGGACTTTGGACACATAGGTTCTTTACTATAAATTAGGTTTCCTCCTCTGTCAGAAGTGGGGCTGAGAGTACCAACCCCAAAGGCTGTTATAATCGACGTGATGGTTATTTGGGGGGTAATACTCATATGAATGTGCACACACTGCCTTGAGTCCCCCTTTGAATGATTCTATTGATGAGTCTTTTACAGAGGAGGAAACTGAGGATTTCTTAGCAAGCATCAAAGCCTATGCTGGACATCAGAACTCTGACTCCGCAGGCCCCAGGCACACGCCCTGGCACATGGTAGTCACTGAGGATTTGCTGAAGAAATGAATAAATGGATGAAGAGAAGGTCAAGCTCAGGACTGCTTAGTAATTCTTAGTGTGTGAGAAAAATGCCTCCATACTCTTAGAGTTAGCAACCTTCCACTTCCAACCCTCTTACACCCGCCAAAATTATTTCAGACCTTGTGTAAGAGAACACATTCATGGGTAATGTGGGATGGGGGCTTTCTGAAGACAGGTTAGATATCCAGTTATCCCCTGGCATCCACAGGGGATCACTTCCAGGCCACCCTCAGGTTCCAAAACCCAAGGGTGCCCAAGTCCCTTATGTAATAGGACACAGTACTTACATGAACCTATCACACCTGTTTACTTTAATCACCTCTACATGACTCATGGTACCTAATACAGTGTAAATACTTTATAGTTGTTAGACTGTATAGTTCAGGGAATAATGAAAAAAATAAAGTCTGGGCATGCTCAGTACAGATACAATCTTTTTTTTCTGAATATTTTTGATCTACTGTATATCAAATTGCAGGTGTGGGACCTTGGATCTAGACAGCAACTGTAGTCAGGTGACATTAGGGAGTCAGTTTGACCCTTTGAATGAAGGTTAGGCATCCTCTTGTCTGAAAGTAGAAACCTCCTGTTGCTATAGCTGCCCCAAAGTGGTCTCACTTTGTTCAGGTCCAGAAAGGACAGAAAAGCAGGTGCAGCCAGGTGAGCAGAGCATGTGGGTGGTGGGAATTCCTGGATGTAGATGCAGTCATTCTGCTGCTCCCCACCCCATGGAGGCACATATCAGAGCTCACCTGCATGACCCCTGCCCACCCCACCTGCCCCTCTCTATTTTGCTTGGATGCCAGACCTCATACAAGTCCCTGTCCAGGGCTGATGGGTGAGTCCCATTTTCCCAGAAGGACTGGGAGCATTTCATTACCTCCACCACCACAGGCTGCCGTCTCCCAACATGCTTTGTGACTGGCAGCCCTGAGCTATTCATATTTAGGATCCAATTGTAAATCACTCCTTTGCAGAAAGGAAAACTCAGAAATTGCAAAGGGCAAGCTTTCAGATGTGTTTTGTTTGACCCTGATTTAAATAATTTAAATCAGTTACTGACAATTGGAAGTTGGGATATTTAATACTAAATTCTAGTTTCTTCCAAAAAAATCACTGCCTCTACTGCGTCTGTATTTGAGTTGAGAGTGGGACCTGCTGTTGAATGGCAACTGTCTGCTTTACGGCATTCTCTCCGCCAATCGTGACCCCTGTCTGCTTTGCCCACTGATGCTAACCTGAAGGTATTTGAGTTCACAACCCCTACTAAGCCCACTATAGGAAAAAATATCTCAGCACCTGTTTTTACTGAGCACTCTGCATGAACCTCATTTAATTCCGACCCACAGCCCAATGAGAGGGTAATGACTAGTATCTTCCTTTTGCAAATGAGCAACTGAAGCTCCCAGAGGTTCTGGGGCTTGTTCGAGGTTGCACAGCTGGACGGCGATGGAGCTGGGGTTCCACTTGGGTCTGCTGTGGCTCCAGAGGCCCATTCCTTCCCTCACACTGCACTGCTTCTGTTGGGGAACCATTGCACAGGTCCTGTGGTGCTCTGCACAGGCTCTCCCACAGAGCGGTGGCCCTTATGAAGAATGACTGGGGTTAAGAAACCCATAATAACTCCATCCAGCATTGCTGATGGAAACTCTGGAGCAGTCAAGACAGTTCTTGCCCAGTGAGTCGCAGCAACCTACAGCACCCATTCGACCATTACTGTCCATCCAAATGAGGAGACTTCTTAATTGACTGAGGGGCCCTAGAGGGAGAACTGAATGGGGGGCCTTCCTCTGCATGGGGCCCTGAAGTCTCCAGCAGCCTAAAGGCCCACGATTGACCTTGTTCTCTGCCAGCCCCCTCCCACCTCACTTCCACAGGGTTTGGAGGGACGCCCACCTGCACACTCCCAGACTTCCCTGACAGGGAAGCTGTCCAGAAATGTGCCCTTGGAGAGATGGCGGACATCCCATAGGAGGGCAGGCAGAGGGACAAAGAAAGATGGAGCACGTAGCTCTGAAATAATAAAGAGAGCCTGGCTCACTCTTTGGGAAGCCAACGGGGCATGCAGAAAGGAGAGCTTCCATTAAGACTCAGGGAGAAAACCTTCTTAGAGCCAAATCAAACCACTTTTGGAGACCAGATCATCAGATTCCTTGCCAAGAACCAGGCCAGTCCATTACTTCAGCCCAAGAAAGTACAAAGGACCAGAGTGCTCCAGAGAAGCACTCCCTACTGCCCCAGGGTGAGGTCCCAACCTCTTGTGAAGGACTTGGCTCCAGATGTGCTCTGTGCAGACCTCCTTCTTTCCACCTGCGCTCTCAAAGAGCCTTGTCTTCCTGATCTCCATGCCTGCAGGACGGGCACCACTGCTGCCTGGGTTATTTCCCTTCCTGCCCCTCCTCACTCAGCCAGTCGGCAGGCCAGTCTTGCTCCCCCTCTCTCTGCTAGATGCCCTCTGCTGCCCCCCACCACACCACGACAACAGGTACTGGCAGGTCTGCATGCCCAGGAGCTCCTGGAGTGCCCAACTTCCTCATGATAGGGACTTACCACACTATATATAAGTGAAGCCTTTCTTTAGGTCTCCCCTGCCCCACTGTGGGCTCTGGAGGGATGTCCCAGATCACTGCTGCCTCCCCAGTGACCATCCTGGTTCCTGCAGATCAAGGATGCTCAGCAAGATTAAGGAAGGAATGCATGAACAGGAAAAGAGGTCCCCACTATAAAACCTTCAGTGTCACACTGGAAACCTGGGCTCTGGGTGACCTCATGCAGGTGGCCTTGTGCAACCTCAGCAGCATCCATCCCACAGAGTAGTTGAGACTCAGGATATTCCACTTGTCTCAGGACCCTCCCCTCCAGGGCTTTAGTGGCCTGTGGCCTCTTGCTACAGAATCACCCAGCAGCTAAGGACAGGAACACTGGAGCTCAAACCCCTGCTGTACCAGCTGTTACTATGTGAGCCTAGAAAAGCACTCAACTTCTCTGTCCTTGGCTTCCTAAAGGGGGCTCCACTGTATGTGCTCAGTGATGTTGATTACTATTACGCCTCTTTGCTCCTGCTTGGAACCCTTCCTGGTAGTTCATCAACACTGGACTGAGTGGTTATTACCCTCCTGCCCTTCCTTTGGTGTTTTTAGGGTTTTGTGGTGTTTCTGACAGGTGGCTCAATCCCACCAGTTAAGACTGACCTTACTCTGCCTGTGTTCCCTGTGGTTCCTCTGGCACAGAGATGGAGAACCAAGTGGTCAGACTGGCTGGGCATCTTGGTGGTCACTTTCTTTGGAAGGGCATATGCCTTAGATGGCAGGATGCCTATCACTCCTGTTCTAAACTTGACAGTAGGAGATGACTTCACTGTCCCCTGACCTACACACTCTTACAAATTGGCCACAGAGAAAAGGGAGCTCCTTCTACTCCAAAAGACATAAGCAAACATGGTGGTCACATCCTAGCCTGTGATTGGGGTCCAGAAGATTCTTCCTTCTGTCCCCAGAAAAGCCTGTTTGAAGCCATTGGCTTAAGTAACTCCAAGTATTGCTTTCCAAGTCAGCTCATACCGAATGAATTTCCTCCCTCTGCATCTTTCCCACCTCAGTGCCACCCTGAATAACTAATTTTTTGCCAAGATCACTCAAAGCATTTTTAATCTGTTCAATTCTAGCCACCTTTGGTGCTACTACCTGGTCCTCCCGCCACCATTTCTCACCTGTTTGGTGCCTCACTGGCCATGCTCCTTCCACTTTCACCCCTGTGCAGTCCATTTATCTCAGTGCAATCAGAAAAAATCATTTTAAAGCACAAACATACTCCTGTCTCTCTGTCTCTCTCTTAAATACATAGACAAACACACACACACCACATTCGCTTAAAACTCTTCAAGTCATCCTGTTTTCAGAATCAACCGAAAGACTGGCCATTGGGACTGCTATTGTTGGTCCTGCAGCCTCTTCGAGGCCAGCTCTGGCCTGTTTTCTGGGCTCCAGCCATGCTGGCCTTTCATTAGCTGTCACAAAGGCCAAGTGCCTTTCCTGCCCAGGGCCAGTGTCCACAATGTTCTCTGGCCTGGAACATCATCTTCTCATGTTCTCCCTGTACCCAACCGAGGCCGCAGTTCTGCTGAGTCCAAGTGTTACCTCTCCCGCTCTCCCAATATAAATTACTTCTCCCCATCATTTTCTTATAGGATTCCATTTCTTTTGTCAAGACACTTAGCATATTTTATAATTATGTATTTATTTGTGTTTGCCAACTATTGATTTCTACCGGGAATTAAGTTCCAATGGGTGGCGCCATGGCAGGTTGGTATACCAGTTGCACCCAAGGTGAACCACAGTGCTAGATGTGGTGGACTCCTGATTAATATTTGGCCTGGTTTTGTTTGCCACTTTGCTTATATTCAATTCCAGATCAAGTTTCAGCTGAATCTTGATGATCAGAGGAAATGTTTTCTTTTTTACACCACCAACAATCTCTGGTGATTTTCTTTTCCCTACGACTTTGTATACCAAAAGAGGGGGATCAAATTCTACCCATGAAGCCATAGTGAGCTTACTCCATCACCCCATTCCTCAAAGGCATGTGGTCCTGCTAATTCAAGTTTCCATTTAGCAGCAGCAGACCATGGAGACAATGCTCTTAACATAATCACAGCCGAATGCTAAGAGATGTGATATTAAAGTTTGTTTCACAAATGTACTGCTTACCTAAGCTTTAAGATGTTGGAAGCAAATCCAGAGGATCCGTTCAGCCTACAGAGCCCTTCATCCCTGCCTCCTGTCAGCCAGTTTTTTCCTGGCATTTGCCACTTCCCCTGGCTCCACCACAATAACCAAGTTCATTTGGACGGAAGAACTTTCCTTTCTCTGTCTAGACCAAAGATATAACCTTCCTTGTTATTGAGCTACTTGAATTCCCCCTCATCCTAGAAACCAGGCTCAGACATCCCCTGCAGCGGGAAGTACTTCCTGACTTTACAACAGGTCGGGGCCCCAGTGGAGGATTTCTGCAGGACCCTGACCTTGCTAAGAGTGGGTCACTTACCACACTGTCTCTTACTCACCTGCCTCATTCCCTCATTCCTGAGATCTGCGAGTTTAGACTTGACACATAGTGGGTGCTTGACAGAAGTACGGAGGAAGGAAAGAAAAGAAAGGAGGACTGCAAGAATGGAAAGAAGAAGCAGGGAGGGAGGGAAAAGACAGTTTGTGCTTTTAGCATTAGGAAGAGAAATAGGAAATTTTGTGAGAATCTCATGATCTTAGTGGAGAGAGATGACATAAGTGAAAATCAATAGCAATTAGTAGATGATGAGGGCAGATGCCCAATAGCATTAATTAGGGCTGTAAGAATCCACAAAGAAAGGAAAAATAAAAACTTTTGGAGTAATAAACCCAGGACCTGGGCATTGGGAAAGGCCATATATTAGGCAGCCTTTGTGCATCAACAAGGAGCAGAAAGGAACACCATGTGCCTCACCTTTGGCAGCAATATCTTCCTCCAACAAAGTGTGGTATGTGAAGAGGTCCGTCTTCAGGATGCTAATACCAAACTAAAGCAATCCAAAGCCAAGGAGCTTCCTGCAGCTTCTGCAAACCTGCGTCTCCAAGCAGCCCTGCACAGCTCACAACAAAAATTCATATTCTCCGAGATTGATCTTTCGGCCTTGCTATGCTCAGATCCACCTGGGGAAGGCAAGACTGAAATGCCAAGGCTCATTTCTGACCTGCAATGTCAATTTGGTGCTGACTTGGTGCCTGAGTTCTGAGTTGGTGGGGACTGCCTTCCCCTCCACAGTCTCACCACAAGTAACTAACTCTGCAAGGACAGCTGGGGAAGCTGGCCCCATTACACAGTGAACTAGAAGATTCAGGAAGGATGGCAGGCACTCACAGGGTCTAAGACACTTGCTGTGCCTAATGAGTCATGCTGTGTGGGCATGCTCAAGGTCAGGGTAAGCTGTGCTTCAGTCTGGCTTAGTTGAGGTCAATGGTCCTCCTCATTACTAACATTTTTCTTAGCTCTTACTGAAGGCCTAGAATCATGTCTCACATATTTTAAACACACATCAGGTATTTGTGACAGGTTCCTTTTACTTATCATCTTGCCCCTTACACAGTAGGAAGCCAAGGCTCAGAGCGTTTACAACATTCACCCAAACCAGATTTGAACCCAGACCTGTTCCATTCCATGGTCTGAACTTGTAACCTCTGGCTGCTCCCATTGAAACCACCTCTCTGCCATCTTCGACTCCTTCCCTTTCATCCCTCTGGTTCTTAAGTTTCTATCTGGCCTTCTGACTTTCAGTTTCACGTAGGGGTCAGCACACTACAGCCCATGGGCTGAACCTTGCCTGCTGAATGTTTGTGTAAATATAGTTTTATTGGAACATCACCAGGCTTGTTCATTTGCAGGTTGTCCACAGCTGTTTGAAGCTACAGTAGGCAGAGTTGAATAGTTGGGCGAGATCACCCAGCCTAAAAATCTACAAATATTTCTTACCTAACCCTTGATAGAAATAGCAACTGACCCGTGATAGCATAGTTCAGACAGATACTGTGCTTGAAGCCTACTTTTCATTATCTTATTTAATGCATACTGCAATCCTGTGTCTATGTGGATGTGGGTGTGTGTGCGCGCACAGGGGGATCTCTGTCAATCATGTCAATCCCATTTTGAAGATAAGGAAACTGAGGCTCAAAGTATTGCAATACCTTGACCAAGGTCACAGATCTAGTAGATGATGGAGCTGGAATTCAGACCCCAGCAGGTCAGAGCCTGTGCTCCTAAACACATGTTACTTCTGTCGGCTATGGGCCTGGTCCTGTGATGCTAAGCAAGCCATGGCCCTGCCCAAGAGGAGCCCTGGGTGAGGAGGGAGATGATGGCACCTGGGGAACAATGACCGGGACGGAGGAGAGCTGGGGCAGGGCTGCAGAAGCCCTGGCACCTGCTTGTTCGGGCACCCTTGGCTAACACCAGACTCAGAAGGTGCTGAAGCAGCTGGGACACACCGAGGAAAGTAAGACAGGAAAGGGTCAGGAGCAGGTGACACGGTTTACTCTGTTAAGGGGAATTTCCTCCAAGCCTATTGACAACTGCTTGGCCACATTATTCCTCAGTATTTCTCACCATCAATCATCATTTAAAAAAGTGGTTTGGTTGCTCTAGGCAGCCTGCTCCTTGACTCTGCAGTACATGTTTGCTGTTAGTTGTGCATCCACATCTAAGCAAGGACAGTGCATCTCTTGCCGTGAGGGTCCTCTCCTCTCTTACACACTGGGGGAGTGTGAGTATGGCCTGCTGGGGAGGAGCCATCGCTGCTCCCTGATATTTAGTGAGCTTCCTGCATGGCCCTGAGCTTGGACTTCTAGACAGACACATGCATAGAAGGGAGCTCCCTGCCATGGGGCAGGGGTGGGCTACTCCAAGTCCGGGGGAGTTTCTGCCTTTAGCTGGAACTCCATTTGCATCTTTGAGGCACTTGGCCTTGGGGCTGTGGTTGTGTCTTTGGAAATGCCACAGGACCACCTGACTTCCTACTTGATATTGTACTGAAGTCCTCAGCGGACCACCATGTCTTCCCGCATTGCTCTTCTCTGGGTTAAAAAACTCTATCAACAACTTTTATTGTGATTCCTTCTAAATCTCTTCAGAAGTCTCAAAGTTAAGGCCTAAAATTTCAGGTTTGTCAAAAAATTCATAGTGAATGCTCTTTCGATAAAATATTTCTTAGAGCTATGAACTACCTCGTGACTCATCTTGAAATAGTACACATCCCAGAACTAAGGAATGATGAGGATATGTTCTATTAATTTTCCCTTTTTTCCTTGGTTTACTAGGAAGCTCATACCAAAGCTATGTTCAGTTCTTCTCCACTCCTCTAACTTCATTTTTTACCTCCTATCTCCAGTCATATACTAATCACTGTTGGTTTTACAGCTCCTGTGTTTCGTGGTGAACTATCTTACATACCCACCTACATGTGATCAATGAATCCCCCTGCCCACTGTGTGCGCTAGGCAGGAGAGGTACCATGAATACTACCGCTTCACAGATGAGAGTTTGGGTGGGGACTAGTGAGAAACAGGCTTCTCTGTTGGTTCTCACACTTTAATCCTAAGAATCATGGAGCTGCCAATAGTAATGATAACAGGAGCCAAAGTTTATTAAGTGATTCCTGCCTGACAGGCCTTTTCTGAATGCTTTACAAGGGTGTCAGCTCATTCCAACCTTTCAGCCAGCTTCTAAAGTAATATTATTAGCTACGTGTTAGGATGGGGGAATCGGAGCACAGAGAGGTGAGGAATTTTGCCTCCATCAGAGAAGCAGAAAGTGGCGGAGCCAGCCTTGACACCGGGCAGTCTGCCCTCAGAAGGTGTGCTTCCTGTCACTGTGCTACCCCACCTAAATTACCAGACCTCTCCAAACCACTCTGCACAGGCTCAGGGGATCTTTCTCCCCACACTTTTATTGGTGCATTATAGTTGTACCTATGGATGGGATGTGTTGTTACATACTCATGCATGCACACAATACGACAATATAATCTGGCAGGTATCCCTCCCCACTGCTTTCCACTACCTCCCACCCTCTCCCCCTTGCTCCCTTTCCTCGACTGCTCTCCCTTTGATTTTTAGGAGATCCACCCCCTCCTTTGTTTTCCTTTTCCCTCTCTAACTTCTACATATGAGAGGAAACACACGACCCTTCACCTTCTGAGTTCGAGTCACTTCACTTAACATGATGGTCTCTAGTTCCATCCATTTTCCTGCAAATGCCATAATCTCCTTTTTCTTTATGAGTGAATAAAACTCCGTGGTGCATACGCACCACAGTTTCCTCATCCATCCCTCTGTTGATGGGCACCTAGGCTGGCTCCACAGTTTGGCTGTTGTGGATTGCGGTGCTGTAAACCCGGGTGTGCTGTGTCACTGTAGAATGCTGCCTTTAATTCTTTAGGATAAATGCCCAGGAGTGGGATGGCTGGGTCATATGGTGGTTCCCTTCCCATCTTTTGAGGACCCTCGAGACTGGTTTCCATGGTGGTTGTGTTAATTCACAGTCCCACCCGCAGTGTAGACTGTTCCTTTCTCCCCACATCTCTCCAGCGTTGGTTATTATCTGTGCTCTCGGTGACTGCCATGCTGACTGGTGTGAGATGAAATCTCAGGGAAGTTTTGATTTGCATTTCCTCAATTGCTAAAGATTTTGGATATTTTTTCATGTATTTGTTGGCCATTGTATTTCTTCTTTTGAGAAATGTCTGTTCGGCTCATCTGTCCATTTATTAATTAGGTTATTTGATTTTTTGGTATAAAGTTTTTTGAGCTCTTTATATATTCTAGATATTAATCCTCTGTTGGAAGTGTAGCTAGCAGATTTTCTCCCATTCTGTGAGTTCTCTTTTCACATTCCTAACCGTTTCCTTTGCTGTGCAGAAGCTTTCTAATGTGCTGCTGTTCCATTTATTAACTCTTGAGGGGGTCTTGATATTTCAGATGATGTCAGGCTTCCACAGCAACTCTGGACCTCACTCTCAGTAACGTCAATATGAGCTTTGGGGTGTTGCCTGCCACTGACTACCCAGCAGCAATGGTTTCTGACTTCCTTGAGATCTGTCCAAGGGCTCTGGGATCTCAATCCCTGAGGACCTGGTATGGTTTGGATCTGAATTATCCCCCAGATGCTCCTGTATTGAAGACTAAATCCCCAATGCAGCACTGTCCAGAGGGGGGACTTGGGGGAAGGGATTGGATCGTGAGGGCTCTGACCTTGTCAATGAATTAATCCACTGAGGAATTCATAGCCAAATGGACTATTGAGAGGTAATGGAAACTGTAGGAAGTGGAACCCAGTTGGAGAGAGTAGGTCCTTTGGGACTACAACTTGTCCCTGACCCCTTCCTCTCTTCCTGCTTCCCAGCTGCCAGGAGCTGAGCAGACCCCTCTGCCACGCCTTCCACCATGATGCTCTTCCTCACCCCAGCCCACAATCAATGGAGCTGGCTGACCATGGACTGAGCCTCTGAAACCATGAGCCAAAACAAATCTTTCCTCCTTTTTGCCTCTCTAGAGCAGATCTTTAGTCACTGCAATGAAAAGCCAACTGACACAGCCCCCCCTGCAATCAGAGAGGCCACCCCAGTCATCGGGCCAGCAAGGATCATGGAGAGCAGCCAAATCCTGGCTTGAGATTGTGCCATTCATGCAAAGGTCCATGTCCATGCAAGACAAGGGCAGGGGAATCAGGGGACAACCTCTAGGCAAGAAAATAGGAAAGAAGGAAGGAGGGAAGAAAGCCAGCAGACCTGCTGGGAGATCCCTGCTGTACCTGGCATGCGCCAGACACCGCCTTATATAAGCCAAACATTATTTTCATTTTCAAATGCGGAAACAGCTCAGATATGAGGTGACTTATCTGAAGTCATCCAGCAAGTTTCAGGGTAAACACATGAATAACTCTTTGTAAGAAAGAGCCTCGGCCAAGTAATAATGACTAGTTCACTTCAGGAGATGAAATGTTATCTCTGCTCATGGGAGTTGTGGTCACAACTGGGATACGGAGGGAGGGCAGATGCCACAGCTGGAGTGTGGGCATGACAGGGTCCTGGGGGAGCCTCAGGGACTGTGATCCCACTCCCAAGAAGAGAGGACAAATGGATGCCAGGGCAGAGGGGAAGGCCCGGTGAGTGCAGGTCTGGAGTGAGGACATCCTGGCCCTGGCGAGGGGTCCCAGCGAGGGGTCCCAGCTCTGGGATTTCCTCCATCTCCTTTCCTGGAGGGTAAGTGCAGGAGGGGCTCCTGCCCCCAATCCACACCTGGTCTCTGGACTCACTTTCCTTCTCTTTGTAAGAAGGAAGGGAAGGGAAGGAGAAGGAGGAGGTGGAAGGAGAACCCTTACACCTAAGCGTCTGCACTTGTGTGACTTGACCCACACTGGACATCTCGTTATTAGGCAAACATCATGGGCCCATTGGGTGAGAGGCAATTAGAAGTGTCCTCGTCACGCTACGACTTGCATGGGAGGCAGATGGGAGCACAGCCAGAAGGCATGTCCCACAATGGCACATGGATTCCAGCAGTGGTCTGAGGCTCCTGCAGGAGACCAGAAAGGAGGAGAGAGTCAGCAGAGGCCAAGAGATGCCCATGGTCCCTTGGGAAAAACCAGACCTGCCAGAGCACCACAGCCCTGACACCAGGGGACACCCTTGCAGCACTCTCTCCTGAAGCTTCCTGTTTAAACTTTTATTCTTACTCTGGAGATCTGCCATGGTTCCCAACAAGGACTCTCTCATCCAGGTTTTGTCCTATCTCTGTGACCTGACACCTAACGTGTACTTGTAGTCATGGAGAGAGGCGCCCACTGTTCCCCGAGCTCTGGGCCCACGCGCAAACGCTCTGGGCACAGCATTCCCTGCCTTGGCATGAAGGGCGGGCTCTTTAACAGCCTGCACGCTGCTGGCTGCCAGAGTTCGCCTTCGTCTGCGATTAGATCAGGCCATAAACCCCCCTTCCCTTCCCCTGGTGGAAACTCTGCACTGCAGGCAGGGATCCAGGCGCGGGAAACCTTCACTGTGGCCGCTTGCCAAGGCTTTGCAGCACCAGGGCGGGTGGCACACTGCAGAGTTCAGGGCCCGACACTGTCCCTGCCGGGTGTGCACTGTGTTCCTGTCAGGGCTGGGGGCCTGCCAGGCCCACATGGGGGACTGGTTCTGCTGGCCCCCACCCCAGGATGGGTCCCTGGCTTCTCCAGCCTCCAGGGAAGCTCTGTGACCTAGTGAAGTTGCCATCCTTTTGGTCCTGCCCGACCACACTTATCTGAACCCAATCTTTCCCCTCTTCCTCAGTTTCCTCATCTGCAAAATGGTGGGAGACAGGGAGGAGTAGCAAACTGGGAAAAGCAAGGGGTTGCCAGATTTGCTCTCTGTTCTAGTATAGGTACTACTGTTCTAACCAGTCAAATCTGTCCACCTCCCAGCATAGGAGCCTAGGTCCCTTCAAGATGGAAAGACCTTTCCAACTATCTTTGAAACAGCTTTAGACAATCCGCAGGAGGATGCGCTCACCAAGCACAAACTTGGACTACTCCAGTGGAATGAGCTCCCAGGTGCTGCAAAAGCCAGCGGGTGGCATGAGATGGAGAAGGAGCTTCCTGCCTTCTTCCACTATAACTGGATCCCTCTCTGACCTGGAAACAGGAAGTGTTCACACCTCAACGCAGGAGTGGCCTGGGCGATGGCAGACCCTCCGGATGAATCTGTTTGCGGCAGCTTCCTGTCATGCCTGGGCTTGAGCTTTGTGAAGAAGTGGGGTGAGGCACGGTTGCTCAGCTCTGCCCTCCCCTTCTCGCCCGACAGTTATTCCTCCAGTGATAAGTCCAAATAGCTCTAGATTCTTCTATCTGTCTAAGCAAGAAGCTCCCCCAGTGTGTGGTCCCAGAAAGCATCTATCAAATGTTTTAAAGTCATAGTAGTACAACCTAAAAAAACAGTAAGAAAATGTTCCCAGTGATATAGTGAAATAGAAATGCTTTAGAAATACCAGGAAAGCCTCAGAGAAGAATTAAAAATGCTGAGAAATCTCAAGAGAACATTAAACCAGGGCTCTTTGTATCTATGGGAAGAAGTCAGATCTTGTGACTGGCAGGTGGGTCCAATGGAAGTTTCCAGGGGAAACCTGGAGAAAGCAAGCTGAAGGTGACCTCTGCAAGTACCTCTTGAGAGTAGCAGTACCTCTCACAGGGATGTGTGTCCACCAGGATGTGGTCCCTGGGGGCAGGTACCCGAGGTGTACAGGGCAGGAAATTTGAAGAGATGCTGAGACTCCAGCCTTGACAAAGATCAGCCACAGGGTTGAATCACTGGTGCAAAAAAACTTAACTAAAGAAGAAGAGGAGAAGGCGTAGGAGGGGCTGGAGAGGGAGAAAATGGGGAAGAGGAGAAGAGTCAGGAGAACGAAAAGGTGGAGGCAGTAGAGGGGCAGAGAGCAGGGGAGGGGACGATGGAGAAGTGAACAGGAGACACTGTTCAGGGCAAAGAGAAGGCATGAGGAGGAGGAGGAGCAGGAGGGAAGGCAGCAGAGGAAACAGAAGGGAGGACGGGGACAGGGGACTTGCTGGATTTGTAGCTTTGATGTCTTGAGCCGAGGTGGCTCTGCCCTGCTCCTTGTGTTCGCTGGAGTGAGCTCTGCTGTTCTCTGTGCCTGAAGCATTTATTTATTTGTGTTTAAAAATGGAAGAGGAAGAAGACAGGAAGGGGGAAGGAAGAGGAGGAAGAGGGAGAGGGAACCATGTCCTCCTGGGTTGTGTGATGAATGTAATCAGCGGGCACAGTGGTGGAAGAAACAGCCCTGCAGACCCGACCTGCCCGCCATGGGAGGCCCTCCAGGAGCCCGGAGTCTGTGTCCTCCCCCAGGTTGGTTCCACAAGTCCCTTGAACAGGGTCAGGGCGAGAATAGTTCCTCCCCTGTCCTCCCTGCTGTGCTGGAGACCCCAAGGCCGCAGACTTGGCATCCAGCTGCACTTCTGCCTTCGACTCAGCCTGTCATCCAGACGGTGCCACAAACACTCCAGAAGCTCCTGCTATGAGCCAAGAACCATCCTGGGCCTGGGATACAAACTCCAAACCCGGATCCTCCTGAGGCATTTATAGGTGGAGGAGGGCCACTCAGAGCCTCCGTATCCCCCTCTGTGAAATTGAGGGGTTGTCTCAGTGGGCTGTAGGCTGAGCGGAGATGGCAGGAAGAGGCTCATGGCTGGGGCCCTAAACTTCCCCACTTTGCTAGAACAGCTCCTCTAGATTTTGTTGCAGGGACTGGAATTCTGCTTAAACTTGGATTTGGAAAGATGATTCCAATTGCAAAAGGAAATTTGAAAATCACTGAATTTGAATCACTTTAGGCCCCCCAAGGCCTAAAGTGTTTGAAGTTCTCAGGGGTATTTATCAGGTTCAGTGATTCCTTGGAGCCTCTCACTCTAAGCATCCATGCGTTCGTTCATTCAACCAATGCTTAAAGAGGCTCCTCAATGAACGAGGCAAAAACAGATGACAAATAAATTAACAAGCCCATGGGACAAAGCGCTCCTGCAGAGATGGACATGGAAGGTGGAGAGGCCACAGAGGGCCTCTCAGAGCTGAGGCTTCACAGTGAGAGAGCCAGCCTTCAGAGAGCTTCAGGGAGGAGTGGACAGGGCAAGAGGGACAAAATGCTGGGACCAGATGGTGCAGGTGAACCTGGCCTACCTGGGGCCAGAGGAGCCAGTCCAAGATCTCAAGGGAATGGGAGGCATGGGATCAGGAGAGTGGCAGGGGCCAGTGGACAGCAGGACTCCAAACTCACGGAAGGAGTTTGGATATGAATTCAATGCAGTGAGACACCTCTGCAGCTTACAAAGAAGGGCCTGATGTGATCTGATGACACTTTACGAGGGCTGCTATGGCTGCTGTGTGGAGGGGGACAGCAAAGGAGCAAGAATAGCAAGCACTGTCACAGGGGCAGGAACAAGATGATGGAGATAGAGGCAAGAACCGAAGGAATTGCCTGGAAAGGCCATATGTGGCACATGGAAAAGCGAGAAAAAGGTTTCATGATTAGCATGTATTGAACATCTTCCAGACTCCCGACCTGCAGGCACGGATCTTAACCTGGCCTTTAGTGCCTAATTCTGTCCTAGTGTACACCCATGCTTGGTGATCCCAGAAAGCTGATTCCCTCTGTCTTCTTGACCATTGAAAGGAAAATGTGGATTCGGATACACCCCAAATTTATACCAGTTCCCCTTTCCTTATTGCAAAAGCTGCTGGGGCAATTTTCAAATTGGAAAGACAAATGAAAACTTGGATCACAGCATCAACTCTTTGGTTTCAGATAGGTATGCAGTGATGCTTGCCAACAGATTCCACCGAGCAATTAACTGAGCTCAATTGGAAGGGAATGGAAACTTTGAATTGCAAGACCTGGGGCAAGTGATTGACAGTTATTCAGCACTTTAGAGGATGAAGAGGAGTCACATCTCTCTCCTACAGGGATGTACCCTCCTGTCAGGGACACACGACCACCCAGAGGCTGGTGGCAGGGGCGCTGGGTTCGGGTCCTACCCAGGGAGTTAGGACAACTCTTCTAGACCTTCTGGGTCTGATTTCTTTTCTGTAAAACACGGATGATGCTTTCCAACCTTCTTCATGTGGGTTACACAGGATTTGAACACACCTAATAAGTCATGCAGAGTGGTATAAGTAGGAAGGGCTTCTGGGCATGGTGGCACATGCCTGTTATCCCATCACTTGGGAGGCTGAGGCAGGAGGATCTCGAGCTCAAAACCAGCCTCAGCAACTTAGCGAGGCCCTAAGCAACTCAGTGAAACCCTGTCTCTACATAAAATACAAAATAGGGCTGGGGATGTGACTCAGTGGTGGAGTGCCCCTGGGTTCAGTCCCAAGTACCAAAAAATAAAAAAATAAAAAAATAAGTAGGAAGGGCTGCTGTTTCTGACTCCAAGTCAGAGGAGGAGGGGTGGCAACGGGTCAGTAAACAGAGCCTCCTGGGGACAGCAAGTCCCTAATGAAGGGCCTCTAGCGCCAACTCAGGCCTGCTGATACTCAGGCAGGGGTTGACGCTGGGGCCCCAGGCCAGCTCCACTCAGCTGCCTGTTCTGTAAGTCAATTTGAATCAGACACAACCACAGCCACCTGTTTATTTGACGGCCATGACTTACTTCTTTCTTGCCACAATGGCAGAGGGGAATGGCTGCAACTGAGAATGTGTGGCTAGCAAAGTTGAAAATACTCAGTACCTGGTCCTTTATAGAAAAATGTACTGGCATTTACTGGCTCCTGGCCTAGAGAACAGAATCTAAACCCCTGCAACATGAAAAGCACCCTGATATTTAAAGCAAGATCTGGATACATGAAATGAATTGGAAACCTTCCTCCATCCAGTGCTGTGATCCCTGTGACTCAGGAGTCTGAGGCAGGAGGATCATAAGTTGAAGACCAGCCTCAGCAACTTAGTGAGAACCTGTCTCAAAATAAAAAATAAAAAGGGCTGGGGATGCAGCAGGGGTGGTAGAGCAGCCCTGGGTTCAATCCTCAACCCTGAAAACAAAACAAAACAAACAGAACAAGAAGAAGAAAGAAAAGAAATCATCCTGCAGTCCCCAACCCTGTGCCACAATCTGCAGCTCCTCCCAGGCGTCCCCTGCATAGGAGGCTGGCATTGCAAGGTCCTTTCTTAATGCTCCAATACAGATCCGGTTTTATTTCTCTTGAGAATGTTTATTGCAGTGCCCACATCATAACAGTCTCTTGATTAAGTTTAACCAAATTAAATCTGAGCCATAAATCGAGGAAGCATAGCACACCAAAGGACAGACAGAGTTCATTCGTCTCAGACCCACTGGCAATATATCATGGAAAGGGAAAGAAAGTTGAAGTGAATTAATTCACTCTTAATTAATCAGTTATGCAAATATTTATTCCATGCCATTTATAAAAATACTTTCTGCAGTTGAGCACAATGCTGCATACCTGCAATCCCAGCAGTTTGGGAGGCTGAGGCAGGAGGACACCTTGAACTCAGGAGTTCAAGGCCAGCCTGGGCAGCATAGAGAAACCCTGCCTCTTAAAATAAATCAATTATAAATAAATAAATAAATAGATAAATAAATAAATAGAGCTACTTCACCCAGAGAAGTTAAGGCAGTTTAGATATGGGATTATATGCATTTATTCTCCAAGAATTCACTTACAATTTGCTCTGCCATGCTGGGAGCAAAGACTGGGGGTTCAGAGCAAACTGTCACCGTGTCCTGTTTTGGGGGGTGACAGTCTAGTGGAAGAGGTAGGGAGTCAGCAGATGATCACAGCACAGGGAGACGAGAGCAATGCCAAAATACCTGGAGTGTAGCGGTGGCGGGGAGGTGGGCAGGATTCCTGGGCACACCCTCCTAGTATATCCTTTCCCACAAATGGACCTGCAGTTCCCTCTCCCAAGGGAAAGTGGAAGGACCCAGGAGACCCACTGGGAAGTGCTTCATGGCCTCCAGCTGGATTCCATCTGGTGAGCCAACCTGGGCTGTGCCGAGCATTTTAGGGTACCTTGTTCAATCCTCAGAGCGACTCTGTGTGGTTTTACAAAGACCATGTCACTTGTTTAGCAGTCGAAAGTGGGAGATTCCAGGTGGATCAGCTCAGCCTCTGCCCTGAACCCCTCCCTGTAGTGCCTAGATAAGCCTGAGAAGAGAAGGGGTGCCCACTGGAGAGGGCCTGAAGCTCCACCTATGGAGAGAGTGTTTGGGGTTTCTGCACCTGCCAATGCACCCTGACTGCACCAAGACCACCTGCCATGGGCAAAGGGCACAGTGGGAATGCAAGCGCTTGTTTGTGCTCCGTAAATCAGTCAAAGATGAGCACCGCTGAGCCATGAGGTGCAGCCAACTGCGGTGACCGCTCTGGGGAGCCATTCTGGACTCTGGCCAAGATATCAATTAAGCCTTAACCACCAAGGCCCGGGAAACTCCCTATCAATTAATTGACAGCTGCGAGCATGGGAGACTCAGGGGCCTTCACGGGGTTATTCCTTCAGCCAGATCCACTCCTCTGGACATGTCTATGCAAAGGTCATGGTGGGTGTTGGGGGAGGAAGAGTTGGCACATAAGTATATGATTGATTTAAAGTGAAAATTATGTGTTTCCTAAACTTCCCAGGCCCTGTCCAGGAGACAAGAGCTTCCACATTAGTTTGGTTATTCATATTTTCATTATCAGCTTTTCACTCAGTACCTACACCAAATGTGGTGTGAAACCAACAAATAACCAACAAATGTGAAAAAAGAACTCAATCTTTAATAAATTTCATAATGAGAATAATGACATACAATATCACTTCCACTTTATGGTCAATGATGAAAAAATTGTCTTAAATTAACCAAACACAGGCCTTCCTTAGTAGAACTTTCTAGAAGTAAAAGTGGTAAAGTGGTGATATCAACAAAATGTAAAAGATGTGGCTACTCTGGCTCACTAATTCTTCTTCCATGAATTTATTCCAAAGAGCTTATTAGACAAGTGCTCCAAGTTTCTTATACAAAAAATGTTATTTACAGCATCAATGGTAATACCAAATACTGAGAACAACCTAATATCCCAGAAGGACATTATTTATATAGAGCATGGTAGGCAACAGAGTCCTGTTAGCCTGTGAAAGGAAAGCAGGAATCTGTGAGCCACCTTGTGAACTTCCTCCGGCTTGCTCCTGGAGAGGAGGCTTTCTGTCCACAAACCTAGCCATGCATGTCTTTCCCATGCACAATCTGAGCAGGGAGAGACCCAGAATGAGCTGTACCAACCTATTGCTGCCTGGTGGCTCTTTCTTGGTGATGAGGTTCCAGATGATTTTTCCTCCTTTTTTCTTTCTTTTGTTTATCTACATTATTTGAATTTTACAATGACCATATAGCATCTATAAACAGAAAGCTGACTGTTTTTAATGTCAAAGAAAAATATCTAAAAGCTATACAACTTTGCTGGGGAAAAGGCAGGGCTGAAACACAATTAGGGCTGGCTTCCAGAAGGGGAACGTGGAGCAGGCTGATTCTGCTGCCAGCCTTGCACAAAGTGATCAGCCCTTCCAGACCCGGAGCAGGCCAGCAGGCCCAGGGTCGGTCCTGGGGTTCAAATGTCAGCTCTGTCATTTGCCAGGTGAGCAACTTGGGACAAATTGCTTACCCTTCTACAAATGAGTTTCCTCATTTGTCAAATGGGGGACTGACAGCACCTGCCTCTAAGAGCGTCCCAAAGACCAGGGAGAGAAATGGAAAAGTACCTCTCACAATGCCTGGCACAACCTCACGTTCACCAGATGCTAGTGCTATGACAACCATGCACGTCAAACCATGGCAGCTCACGTGAGTGGACGTTCCCGAATAAAACACTAATGAACAGGTGAGGAGCAGGAGAAGGCGAGGGATAACTAGGTCCAAAATCCACAAAAGTAGACACATAGAGATCTAAGTTCTGCAGCGCCAGGGAGAAGGGCACGCGATGGAGGGTTTTAGGCACGTGACATTCTCCCAAACCTCAGTCGCTCACTCGGCAAAATGGGGATCACTGTCATTTTGAGGATCAAAGGTCAACGCCAACACCGCGCTTGGCAACAGGTTTTCAGTGCATATTTGCTACTAATAATTTTTAAAACAACCACGTGGCTATGGGACAAGTATGAGCTCCCTGTCCTTGGGGGCGTCCAGGAGGACACAGGGCAGACTTGGTCATGGAACGAGCAAGTGGAATCTGCATTCTTCTAGACTAAAATTCTATGCAAAGCTGCTGAAACACAGAATTCAGATGTGAAGTGGGGTTGCCCAGGATGCTGTGCAGAGGGACTGGGGAGCCCGACCCCAACTCGCTTGTCTTCTAGAGAGTGATGGGAGAAGTTCTCGAGGTTAGCCCTGCTTTGCAGACTGGTGAGGCAGGGGTGCTGTGCATCCCAGAACTCACTCATTTCTGTCTTAAGAGGGGCTCTACCTGCTCTGGGGGAGCTGAGGTGGGGCTCATTCACAGTCCAGCTTACAGAACTGAGCTCCTCTTCCCAGAAACACACCCACATATTCACTGGCACTCGCCAGGAGGAAACCTGTCTGCCAGACACTAACATCAGAAAAGGTGAGAAAGACACTGATGGCCATGTGAACCAAGCTTTGCATACACTGTCTCACTGACTGGGCCCCATCCGACCCACAGGCCAGGTCCACGCTATGACTCCTCTGTCAGAGAAACCCAAATTCCAATAGGCTTTTACCACTCAATTTCTCTCCAAACCCTTTGGTCAACCAGGGAGATCTGGAATGCAGGCAGGTCCCTCTGACTTACAGAAACCTTCTGGTTGGCTTTACTATGGCAAGACCAGGGGACAGTCCCTGCACCTCCTCAGGTCTGCAGGGGGCTTTAAATCCCATTCTCAAACCCTGTCCATCTGTCCATGTACCAGGCAGATCTGAAGGGAACGGAATCCAGCTTCCTGGTTAGGAACACAGACTTGGGAATTGCAGACACCTGGGTTCCAATTCCAGCTGCTCCACTGCATAGTCACCCCTCTGAAGCTGTTTCCTCGTCAGTCCAAGGAGGACAATGACACCTTATAGGGATTTTTGTGAGGATTAAATGAAATAAAAGGCACTGGGGGAAGTAGGTGTTAAGAGCACAGACTCTGGATCCAGACTGTTGAGGTTCAGATCCTAACTCTGTCACTGGTGGTATATCTTTAGCATGTCACTTAACCTTTCTGGGCTGCGGCATCTTCAGTTGTAAAATGGTTTCAATGACAGCATCCATCTCTACGGGGAGCTAGGTGATGAATGAGTGGGTTAAAGCTTGAAAAGTGCTTAGAACAGCACCTGTCACAATAGTGAGTGCTCAGGAAACGTGAGCTGTTATGATTAATGTGTGGAAAGCCCTCAGCATGGTAAAAATAAATGCTCAATAAACGGTGAATGTTATTGTTACAAGGTACAAGTTCCTTAGAGAATTTCATGCAAGTTATCTCCTGGAAAGCAGTAAAAGCGAAGCTGTTAGGGGTAAATCTTGTCTTTAGGTAAAGGCTGCAGTCACAGCAGAGAGATGCCCAGTCCTGTCGCCCCTGCAGGATGGCCCAGCTCCTCCACCCTCCCCACGCCCAAGCTCTCCTTGGCTTCCAGAGTTCATTCAGCCATTGGCTCCTCTAATCCTGGCTCAGTGAGCAGCCACAGTGAGCAGGAAGGAGGCTGGGCATATCTGAGCCATGGATGGGGTGGCTCCCATCCCTGTCCTCCTAGGGTATACAGGGTAGTGGGTCAATACACACTGAATCAATATGTCAACAAATGATTATTCAATGACAACTGCAATTTCTGTCCTTGACATGAAAATGTCAAGTGGGAGCCCTGATGGGGTATAGCACTGGGTGTGGACGAGGAAGTGACATCTGAGGTGGGTCTTTGCAGATGAAGAGGAGAAGGTGGGGTGATAACTGGGGGTGAAGGAAGGGCAAGATCTAGGCAGATGGAAACTCTGTGCCAAGACCCTGCACCCATAAGGTGGCTGGCTCTCTAGGAGCACAGAGCAGGGCAGTGCAGAGGGACCTATTCCCACACCCTTCCACTCAAAACTACTCAGCCAGGGGGCAGAACTGGGTGATGATGCTCTCCTCCCTTTCAGGTGCTCCCTGGCTGCTTGCAAAGACTGCCCAAGCTCGGCTGCTGGCCCCACACGCCCAGTGAATGCTGTTCCTGCCCTAACGTCCCCAGGGTGCAAGCATGGCTCACTTGGCCCACATGTGAACCTCAGCTCAGACACACAATAGGGGACCCCCTCTCCCTTGAGCCCCTCTGATGCCTTGATCCTATCCTGGCCACACTCTCCTTGGTTTTGTGAGGCTGTTTAGGAAAACAATCTTGCTTCACTGAAGAACGTGGAAACGGCATGCAGGGAAATAATGGCCTCAAAGGAGGACTCGGTGATTGACATAAGTGGGAATGCCCCCTCGGGAGCATCATGTGTCATCAAAGCAGCAAACTCCCCGGTCACTTATTTCTCCACCTATTTACATGCTATGGCAAGAAGATGTGTTTAAGCTTTCCCTAGTTTTACACTCCTCTGGGAAGGAACCGTGTGTTCTAGATGTAGCAGATGTTTCTGAAATTCTCTCCCTGGGAGAGTGCTGTGACCCCCAAATGGTACTTCTGTTGTCTTTTTTTTCAAGACAGCCAACTTCTTCCAGGATCAGAACTGCACTCCTGACCTCCCCTGGTAAGCAGCGCCCCAGCTCTCTTGGTAGATCAGATGTTCAGTAGTTAGCCTGATCCCTGTTTATCTACGCAGCAACCATGACTGCAATGGAATAATATCTCAACCGCAGGGGAAGCTTTCAGATAGCTCCAAAGGGGACTCTAGGGGCTGGGAATGGCTGGCAGGGCTTGCTATACTAAGAGGGGAGGACCACTCCATCCTGGCTGGCAGTTCTCCATGCCTGCGATGTCGTCATTAGATGCTACTCCAAAGACCTAAGGGAGATGTGTCCCGGAGAAGTGTCTGGCTCTGCTCCTTTCCACTGAGGCTCAATGGCCCAGCCAAGTATGAAAGTGAGACCTGTGCTCCTAAAGCGTAACAGTCTAGAGTCTGTGGAGCTCGTGAAGCCACCTCACCACCGCAGGAGCAAATCCCAGCAGGTGCGATTCAAGGAAGATGGGACCACTAAGAATCCAGCTGGCCTAGCTGAGGCCGACGCCCAGGCTCCCGAAGACCCGGCTGTGATGGGGAAGACACAGGCATCCAGACACCACCATCCCCCCACCTACTCGCTGTCCTTCCCCAGGTCCCAGAAGGCGGGGGGCTTTCGGAACATCGCGATCCAAACCTCCCCCAGTCTCAGGAAGCATTTCCCAGTTTTCAAAAGGAAGAAACTCACAGCCAGCAAGTCCCTGGTAGAAATGCCAACAGCCTCCCCAAGTGCCATCCAGGTCAACGGCAACCTCTCAGAACAGGACATCGTGTCCTCTGAACTTGCCTACCTAAAGCTGGCTCAGCACCTGGAGGATGGGCCTCGAAGGGTCAGAGTGTCCCATCCATTTCTCCCAAGGGTGTCCAGGGTGCAAAGCAACGGGCCTGTTAGCATATGCTTGGAAGCTGGGACTTGGAGGGCCAGAGAGAAAGCAACGGCTGCCATTCAGGTCCCGGATGATTTTTATCACAGTCCTTCCTGGGAAGCGAGAGCGTCCACTCTCAGCTCAGGCGAGTCGACTGAAAGGAGCAACTCCATACCCCCTTTGATTGACATGTGTCCAGGGGAGGGGAGAAGGGTGCTGACATCAGATTCAGAGAGATCTCCCTCTGGCTTGACTGCCACCAGTGGTGCCAACCACACACCAGGCACAGAGAAACTCAAGCACGAATTGCTTTTGCCCAAAGACAACCCTGAGGACAGAGACCTTGGCCCCCTGTCATCTCAGTCCAAGGAAACGTGTGTTCCTTCATCTCCACGAACTCACAGCTCCCCCATGCCAGGCTCCCAGGGCCAGCCCACTCATCCAGAAAGAGACTCAGATTGTCCTGCATCGGGTGACAGTCACCAGGACCTGGTGGCATGCAAAACTGGCAGCGTATCAAAATCTGCCCCTGTGTGTCAGGAGCAGCTAGCAAAGAACCCCACCCCGTCAGACACCCCAGAGCTTCAGAATTGTCCAGGAAGCAATCCCCTCCCCTCCTCCCTTCCAAGGAGTGAGAGCAAACCTCAGAGCAACAGGGAGACTGGGGACATTAATCAAATTCACCTGGCACGGGGTGAACTCTGTGACCTCCAAGGTCGGCTGCAATCTGTGGAGGAATCTCTACACTCAAACCAAGAGAAAATTAAGGTCCTTTTGAATGTAATTCAAGACTTGGAGAAAGCGCGGGCTCTCACTGAAGGGTAAGGTGAATTTTTCTTATGTTAAAAACTAGTGGGCGAAGTCATTTGATGGGATAGGACAGAACGAGAGCACAGGCTTCCATTGGCAAAATGTCTCCAAGATGCTTGAGGTTGGTTGTCTCCCCAGATCACAGCTAATGGCCTCCCTTCATCCCGATTGGGCTTCATTCAACTCTAGGGTTTGGAGACTCAGGGTGAATTTCCATTGTTATTTGCTTTTGTGTCTGGGTGGGGGTGGGGGGAGAAAACAGCAAAATCACAGGTCAGACTTCATTTTCATAAAGATGCAGGTCCAGCTGATACTTGAAGGGGGACATAGTGGCCGGGGACACTTCCCTACCCCATCCTCTTCGTGAGTTACTGAATTTGCATTTGTGTTTCACAAAGGACTTGAGATGGCCACTGAGTTTACAGTTGATGCTCCCCGCTCCCCTGACCACTTTGATGACTTGGGCTGGTCTATCAGGGACCAACCCTATAAGAATTGAAATGAGATTACAACTCTGCAAAGAAAAAAAGTCCAAATACATTCCAGGGTGATTCAGCACCAGTGTGGGAGGGGCGGGCAGTGATCTGCCTGGGTGTGAACTGCTCTTATCCTTCCAGAAAGCACGGTCTAAAGACCAAGCAAAGCACTGCCAAAGTTCATCAAAAAGGGGCTGAGAGAGAAGTAATTAGCTGGCATTTGCTGTCAGGAATCAGAATCCACATTGCCTGAGAAGAGAGAACGCTGTGGGGAGACAGAGAATGCACTGGACCACGGTGTCGGGAGTTTGCTAATCACCCACCCACTGGCCAAATCCCTCATTTTGCAGCATTGCCCCGAGCAGGAGAAATCCTTCAGATTTGAAAGTGATTAAAGATGCATAAAGTCCACTAGAAATGCAAGGTCCCATTCTTGCAACTTTCTTATTTCCTTCTTTGCAATGCAAACTTCGGCACCTGAATGTTGTGCTGTAGGGACCCGGGGAGGAGCTGGTAGTGTGTGTGTCCCCCGTGGCTTCTGCCTGTAGATTCACCCAGCATGTGCTCTGTCTTGCAGGCGCAACTTTTATCGAACCGGCCAAGACCTCAACAACTGCAGTACCTGCCAGAACACAGCGTGCATCATCTACAGGTACCTGGTCACAACCGAGGTCTGCTGTGCAGAGCACAGAGGTTGCAGGGTTGAAGGAACATTCTAGTAGACTCTCTAAATGCACAAGGTCGAGAGAGGGGAAAAGACAAGTGCGTGATGCTTGAAGTACAAGGTGTTTCACTAGGAAACAGTTTCAAGGCAGGGTCCCCTTGTTGGGGAAGGACCTCTGTGAGCAAGTCCATTTGAGGACATCATCACCATGCTTATTAGACAGTTCTGGCATGGTGGTCGGCTCTGCCTGCACATTGGCATCTCATTTCACTATGACACATTGTGAGGTGGGCGTTAAGGTTGTCAGGGAAGTTAAGCCATTTGGGTCAGCTCATGTACATTGTCCTGAGAGCAGAAGGGGCCAGGCTCAGGACTGACATCCAGATCTTTCTGATTCCAAACCTGTGATATATCTATTTCCACCACTGTGCCACTCTCCCTGCCATAGCCAGCCCACACCAAGCACTTACTATGGGCCAAGGACTGTGCTAAGCACTTCGTGTTTGTTTCAAAACACACCATTTCTTTCCGGACAAGGTCCGTCATAAAGTGGTTTTTATAAAAATTAGATGGGGAACACAATAGAGTGGAAAGAGCATTCGAGTCAAAGATCTGTGTTTTAATCCCAGGTCAGATCAGCTACCCCAACGTGGCCTTGGTTTCTTTACCTGAGGAGTGGGAACAGTGACCCCCAATGAGAGTCCCCAGGGGACCTAACTACTGAGTGCCCTTCAGTAACCACACTGTGTGGATCCAACTCATTACTGTTGCTACCAGGAAGACCAACAGCTCCTCAGCTGGAGCCCCAATTCAGTGGCACAGTGGGAAAGTGGTCAAAAGCTGTCATTTCAATTGATGGGCATCTAATTTTGATAAAAATGTCTGGTTTTGCTTTCTGCACTATTTTCTCTTTCTGTGGAGAATGGCAGCTCGTTCTGAGTACACTGCAGCCTGGGTGGGTTGCCTGAGTCTTCTTGTAGAAACTCCTTGTTCTTTCTGGCAGCATCCTGAGATTTCATCCCAATGAGGTGCCCCATGCCTGGAAGCTGGGCAGGGCCTGGGGCATTTCCTCCACAAGCCTATCAACTCCTTACATGGAGGAGCCCAGGACCACGTTTCCACCCAAGAGCAGAAGGTTCAGCACAACTCACACAAAAAGAGGCTTTTTAACTCCCTCAGAGGAGCGGGCCTTGGGAATGGTTCATTGCCCTGGCGAACAGAAGTGCATAGTCTAAGCAATTGCTACCTTTTTTCTTCTATTTAAAAAAAAGATCTCCTACCTTAAGCAAGGGAGGAAAAAATAAAAACCAACTATTCATCATAAACAGAAACAATTCATTTGAATGAACTTCCATTTAAATCTCTGGCTATTCCCTCTTCAGGTAGCCACATGATGCATTTTCTATGACCTTAAAATGAGTTTTTATTTGGCTTCTGTAAGTGAAAAGGGCAAGTGGTTATTTACCAGTCTGCTGTGAGTTCTGTGACCTGGACTAGGGCGAGTCATTCCTGACCTCTGAGTTTCCTCATCTGAAAGATGAGAGCTTTTAATTAGCCAGTCCCAATGGTCCCTTTGAGTTCTGACAGTCTGTGTTTCCAAGCTGAATTAAAAGTGACAATATTTGGTTGAACTGTGACCTCCCAGCAAGTCTGAGACTGTTTGCAGTTTTCTAGTGCTTACTTCAAACGTCCCAGGCAAACGTTCTAAATTAAGTCACGCCCCTTGGTGGGCTGGCAAGCCTTCCCTCCCTTCTAGAAGGACATGTGGGTTTGCCTAGGTCCCTCATCGTCATTCACAGCCAGACTCTTCTCCCAGACAGGATGTGCACCCTTGTATCCATACCACTGTGAAGAAATGGGCAATTAATTTGATGAAAGCAGAGAGATCAGAACAACATCCCCGTCACAGCAACAGAAGCAAGATGAGAGTTGTCATTTTTTTTTTCAAAAAAAAACCATTTCAAATGACTTCAAACTTGTGTTCTGTCCTGAGAAGTCACATCCTAGAAGCTAATGAATAAGTGATGTGAAACGCTCCTCTGTGGGCCTCATTTCACTTGCCTTCTCCCCGCGATGATGGATGGGCCCAGAGCACGTCACCAGACATAAGGCACATGGGCACATGATAGATTGCCCACCGGGCCCTGTCCTCTGGAGGCATTGCTGCTCAGTTAGTGACACATAAGGTTTTCTAAGTGGGATTTCCCACAGGCCCCAAGAGCCAAATTCAGCTTGCTGCTTGCTCCTGTCAAGACATGTGAGGCCATCCTTCCTATTTCTCTGCCCCCTCAGCCTCCTTGACTTTCTCCTCTGGCCAGGGGTAACTTGGGTGGATCCTGGGTCACCAAGGAGCTAGCATCAACACTGGAGCCTAAAGATTCCATGTGTCGCTCTCCCTGCGTCCAAGGGTCCCATACCCTGGGGAAGGACTCCTGTGTTTCTCTTTGTTCCCTGAGCTCCTAGGGACGTGGATAGGAATTGACTCCAAACCTTAAGCTGGTCCCAGGCAGCTTGATCTTGGTTTTCCTCACCTCTCTTCAGCTTGAGTCCTAGGACAATTTACCCAGAGGCTTGTGTGAACACTGCTGCCCGAGGTACCCAAGACTAAATAACACCGAATTACTTAGTGAGAAAGTTGTTCTCTTTTCAAATTTATTTCAATCCTTCTGATCGCCTAGAGGGGAAATCTGGTTGGGTGCTGGAATGTCTTCCAGCCTCTTTCTTTCTTGCTTATCACATTGCTTTGGAAAGAGAGAGCGGGTCTGAGGTTCCCAGCCCCAGGCAAGCAGCAGTATCCAGCCAGAATGTAACTTTTAATTTTTTTTAATCAAAGCTTTTAAAACTAATCCTCTTAAATATTTATGGTAAGTGATGCAGGTCTCTATTTCAAAGTGATATTTCCTATGTTGTATAATTGCTTTTTAAGTTTAAAAGTGAATTGATTAAGTAAAAAGGTTAAGTAAATAATTGTGCAGATGGTGAGGGGAATCTGGCAAAACCCATGAAGGTGGTGAAGCACTGAAGTTTGGGATGTGGCACCCTCGGGAACTGACCCCCTTTCTTCTTGTCGAGGATACGAGGTCCCTCCCAGCCACCCTCCTCCTTCCTCAACTGATCTCAGCTCCTCCAGCCACATCTCCCCTCGTTTCCTGTTCACATTCACTCTAAAAATAGCCAGCAGAGCCTCTTTGGAAGACTTGGACCGTGTGGTTCCTGCATTTCTTTTCTGGATGTAGCTCCCAGGAAAATCTGTTCGATTTAAGTTATAAAATGCTGCTCATGTTTCAAGAGAAAATAATAGAAGGTCTTTCCCAGAACAACAACAACAAAAAAAATCATGTGCCATCCAGCCATACTGCTTAAGGAATGGAAATAAAGTGCAAGCCACAAACTCATCATTTTCAGTTGGTGAAGGAAGAGGCTGGTTATGTAAATTTGAAAGGTGCTAGAGAGGAGAGAGAGAGAAAGAAGTTGTTTGCCTGAGGTCCACCTGGACAGGCTGCTCCACTCCTCACCCTTAGCCTCTTCCTATTGCTTCAGCTGAACTCATGGACTTGAGTTTACTTCTCTGGCACCACTTTCTCTTACTCTTTCCCAAGATGTGTGGGTATATATCTGCGTCATATGTATGTCTGACTTTCAACTAACCACAGACACTTCCACTTAATGTCTTTATTAATCAGCTTCATGTTACTCTAACAAAATACTTGAGGCAACTAACTTATAAAGAGCAAAGTTTTATTTAGCTCATGGTTCTGGAGTTCTATAGCTTCTGTCATCTGATGAGGGTGGCACATTATGACAGGAATAGAATGAATCACATCATGAGCCAGGAAGCAAAGAAAAACTGAGAGTCTAGGGTTCCATAACACCATTCAAGAGCTCACTCCAATAAGGGCCTCCCATAAGCTCGGCTTACTGAATGACCACAGCTCCTCCCAGCACCACCACCCTGGGGAACCAAGTCTTTAGCATAATGTTTTGAGGACACTCACCCATAGAGTGATATCCCAAGGCACCCCAAATCCACCTTAACTCAAAACACACTCTTCATTTCCTCCCACAAAATTAATCCTGTTCAACACCATTGACCATGCACAACTGTAAAGATAACACCGTCCCCGCCTTATTCTTCTTCACTATGCACGTCAAGCTGACCACCCATCCTGCCTGCCCCATCCAGCCCCTTCACTCCAACTCCCCTGCCCTGGTTCTGTAAAGGTCTTTGTCATTTGTCACTTGAATGCTGGTTGGTCTTTTTATCACAGGTCCCTTTTGCCCCATCCCAAGTAATCCTCCATGCAGATTGCAAAGCTATACTTCAAAAACAAGAATCTGGCCCCGTCACCCCCCTGCTAAACCATCCTCCCTGGTTCCTCTTGTTTCCTTGGGCAGATTCCTCAAGGCCCTTGAATGTCATGCTGAAGCCTTCTTACCGGCTGTGTCTCTGGCTCCTCTCCATCACAGGGGACACTGGCTAGCAGTTCCATCAGGCCACAGTGCCTCTGCATGAGTCCCCCCACTTCCCTGGAAGGCCTTCCCATGCTGCTCTCTCTGAAGGCCTTTCCTGCCAATGAAGCCAGTTCCATGGACAAACTTGCTCCCTTCCCAGAAGTACACCATGGCACCTACATCCCTCTGCTCTACCATTGATCCTAACTCAGTGCTTACAGGTTCTCTCCACCAGCAAATATCTAGAGTCCCAAAGTCCTAGGAGTTGGTCCTCAAAAGATTCTTGTCAAGGAAGAAAAGATGATATTAACCTGAGGATGAATTAAACAGCAGAGGGCTTGAGACAGCTGTTGGGATCACCCAAAAGTAAAACCATGGTTATCATTTGTGTGCACCTCCACCATGGGGTAGTGACATGGAGGATCTGCATTAATCAAATGTCCTCGTGAGGGACAGACGGCATCTGCGTAGCAAATTCTTTTAAACTGAATCAAGTAGTGACTGAATGTACTACATGGATTGTCAATCGTAAAACACCTAGAATACTGCGTACTTCCAATGAGGTGGAACCTAATCAGATCTCCTGCTGGTGACTCTGAGTGTCTGCTGTGCTTTCACAGGACATTGAGATCCTTACTCTCCATGGCCTGCTAGCATTACTGCCTAGTACTTCCCTGCTGGCTGGGATGGGCAGGACACAGCTTGGCTGTGGAGTGCCACAGAACTCCTCCAGCCCCAGCGATCTCTAAAGCATTAGACTGGCAGATTCTCTGCGTAAAATATCAAAGTCCAGGGTGGTGGGCAAAATAATGCCTGAGATGATCACATCCCAGCTCCTGGCCTCTGTGATTATGTGACCTTATCTGGCAAAGGGGACTTTGCAGATGTGGTTAAATGAAGGCCTTGGGATGGGGATGGTATCCAGGTCTGGGTGGGTGACTGATGTCATCACAAGGGTCCTCATGAGGACAAGAGGGAGGCTGGAGAGTTAGAAGCAGAGGTCAAAGTGATGTGGTCACAAGCCAAGGAAAGGCAAGGGATGTGTTCCCTCACAGCCTCCAGCAAGGCCCAGCTTTGCCAATGCTGTGGTGGCCAGCCAGTCTCCAGACAGTAAGAATAAAGACCATGGTCCAGCCGGGCACGGTGGCTCATGCCTGTTATCCCAGCCCTTGGGAGACTGAGGCAGGAGGATCTCGAGTTCAAAGCCAGCCTCAGCAACTTAGCGAGGCCCTAAGCAACTCAGTGAGACCCTGTCTCTAAATAAAATACAAAATAGGGCTGGGGAGGTGTCTCAGTGGTGGGGTGCCCCTGCGTTCAATCCCCAGTACAAAAAAAAAAAAAAAAAGACTGTGGTCCAATGTATGGTCATTGTTTCAGCAGCAATAGGAAACCAGTCTGCTCACATGAAATCCCCAGAATGAGTGAACTATGTGGGTCCCATAGGAGGTAGTTTATTGGACTTTATTTGTTGATTTTTGCAACTAAGAAGCTAAGTGCAGGTGTCTGTTGGGTTGAACTAAAAGGAAGGAAAAATGAACACCATCTCCACTGAGCATCTCCCACGGGCTGTTATCAGCACCTTATATTCACAATCATGTGAGATGTGGTCTCATAGACGAGGAGGAGCCGAGGCTCAGGGAGGTCAGGAACTTATATTCAAATTAGGCACCTGAGGCTGAGAAGGACAAGGTACTCACACAGCTATCCTGAACCTCATCAATGTGATAGCAAGATCCGAACTCAATCTGTCTGGAAGACAGATTCCAGAGCACACTGCCTTTGGAAGCCAGATGGTTGGGTGACTGTCAGGGCACCGTGGACTGTAACATCATTGCTGAACTCTACTCAGCAAAAGGCACTATGAAGCTCTGCATTGAAGATTCAGGGTCTGAACCAGGTTCTCAAGGCTTGGCCTGAGCACTCTGCATCAGGATCCCCAACCATGCTATACCCGAGGGGTGGGTGCAGTTACAGCAGGCTCTCTGGGAGAGTCTGAAGCTATGCCAGCACAAGCTGGGTAAGATCAGGGTCTTGAAAGGAAGAGCTGACTGCTGGTTTCCTGGAAGACTTTGGGATGACCAGTGCATGAATAGAAAACTATCGCTCATAAAATAGCTCAGAAACTAGCCTTTGTTTTGTTTTTGTTTTTTCTTAAATACTTTTTAGTTATTGTTGTTGATGGTCCTTTATTTTATTTATTTACTTATATGTGGTGCTGAGAATCGAACACAGTGCCTCATACATGCTAGGCAAGCGTTCTGCCACTGAGTTATAGCCCCAGCCCTAGCCTTTGTTTTTAATGCTTCTTTGGAAATATGAGTTACCCTTCTGCTTGGCTTTGATTTTCGGGTCAGGTGGTCACAAATAGAGTTAACTGTCTATGGAAGGAGCAGGTGGGGATGGAGGAAAAGGAGAGGAAAGAGGAGAGAGAGGGCGCTCATCCTTGCAGTAAGAGTCTTCAGATGCCTCCTGCTTCCAATGAGAAGAGGAAACACGCCCCTCCCCTCTGGGGCCATTTTGGACACCTGCTTCTTTAGCATTACTAAGGGGATTCATGGGGAGCCTTTCATTCCTCCCAGTTCCTCGGGCCTCATCTGAGATCAGGAACTGATTGATAATCCAGACTGACATTTCTCCTGCAATTAAGGTCAAGAGCAATGAAAAGCCCCATTCTGCTCCGCAGCTGAGACCCCACATACTGGGTGCTGCCCTCCAGTGAGCCCAGGAGGATCTGCTGCAGACTCAGGATGGGGAGGGTGCTGGTGAACCAAGGAACATGCATAAAGCCATGCTAGAATCCTCCAGCCCATCCCCATTCTCTCAAACTTCACAACCAGTCACATTATTATTATTATTATTATTATTGACACCTCCACTGATAACTTCCTTCTGAAGCAGCCTGGGAAGCACTTAAAGATCCCTACTAGGAGATTTGTTGCAGAAGCCTCCCTCTGCCCCTGTCACCCAGTATTTTCACTCCTGCTGCTTGCCCTTCAGTTTTGATAGTGACAGCATATGACAAGGGCCTCCCTGGAACCTGAGCCACAGCTGACAGCTGTGCACCCTGTGGGAGAAAAGCCAGGACGTCCCCTCAGCGAGGAGAGAGGCTGGGAGAGCCAGGGAGCCTCCTGGGGTCTTGTGGCTGGTGGCCCTGAGAGCCCTTCCTTAGGTTTCCTTCTAGGGTTAAGCTGTTGGCCACTGGGCTGTGGCCCTGCCAGCCACCTACAGCTATTGCCTAACAGAGAAATGGCGTTTCTCTAGAAACTGCAATGTACACTCTGTCCTGTGGGTTTAGAAACCAACTTTCCACTTAAATTATTTAGTATTTTTCCTTTTGTCTGCTTACCATGCTCTCGCAGCATGGAGCCAGGTGAACTGTGAGAACCACAGTCTTCCAGCCAAAGTCCTCTCTCCGGCCAGCAAAGAAATCCACAGTGAAAAATAATTCCAAAGCGCACAGCAGATCCGTTCTTTCTAGAAATCGCAGGCGCCATTTACAGCTGTCATCAAATTCCAACATGGACTGAGTAACACCATTTCAAATGGGGGAACGTGAGCCTCATGGCAATGTCAGCCGGCATCCTCAGAATGACAAGCCACAAGCATAGCTTAAACTGTCTCTGTGGGAAACAGCAGTAAAGTTTGTGGGTGGAGATTTCTGAGGGCCCCGACAGGTTGATGCCCAAGACATTCATTGTGCCTATCCCCTAATTCTCTCAGTGGCTTTGTCCCTTCTTCTCCCTGGAGCGTAAGGGGAAAGAAGTGGGATTTACAGCATCAGCAATTTATCCGCAATAAAAAATGAAAGCTACTTTAATGTGTTAATAGCTAAAGAGGCTAAAACATGCCATAAATATGAAATCAAGCCAGTTGAGCTCTTCCCAGGAATAATAAACAGGTGCTGGGGGCGCCGAGGCCACAGATGACCACACAGTGATCCACAGATGACCACGCAGTGATCCAGTGTTTATTTCTTTGTCAAATTCATATAACACTCATTACCCTTTGTCGAACCTGCGGCTGCGTCAGGCACTCTGCTAACACTGCATGTATCATCTCATTTTAGACTCCGGGTGACCCTCCTGTGTGGGTAGGACTATTATTCTCCTGCTACAGATAGGGACACTGGAGACTTGGAGTGGTCCAGGGGGTTGTCTCTACTCCCTGGGAGCTGGGGCTCAAGCCTCTACTTTCAGGAGGGGTCCCCATTCCTCCCCATTTCCTCTTGACCTTCCTTCTCAGTGCATAGACTTGGCGTGTGTCTGGGATGACCAAGCCTCCCTTGTCACAGAGCCACCGGCTTCTTTCAGAGACAGTTCTCAGCAGTGAAGATTCCTACAGCTTGGGCCTGCTTATTTGTGTGCCTGGAAGAGAACCTGGGATTCTCTGAGAACTCGCCAGCAGGTAGATGCCCCAGGAGAAGGGACGTACTTGCCAGTTTGAAATGGCAGCAAGTTCTTACAGCCTCTAAACAATGAGCAATCTGGTCAGGAGGAGCAAGTTTTAGGAACAATTTCCCTTTCGGGTTGTGGTAGACTGGAGTGGGGGCATAAAACTAAAGCTCCCTTTCCCCTAGACCGTGATTCCTCCCCAGAGACACCTTCTTAAGTGGTGTGATTTACCCTAGTGGACGGGAACTACCTTTGCTGCATCCATCAAGTCTTGCAGCTAATCCTTTAAAAGAGAAAGCTGCGGAAGGCCAATAAATCTGCGGTGCACTTGGGTTCTGTGGTGAGAGGGACCACAGAAACGCCCCTGTGGGAGCTGGGAGGAGACAGAGAGGAGTTGGGAGATGTCTCATCTTCAGGGAGATGCCGCAGATCACTCATTCCCCAACCAACTGGCTTGCCCTGTCGGCTAGCTGGCAGTGGCTTGTCAACATTTCTCTTTGTAAACAAGCAAGCCCCACCTGCACAGGAGAGAGTGCCAAGAGCCCACTGGGGACATCAGCAGCCTATCCCCAACCCAGGTGACCTTGAATGAGCAGCCTTCTAAGGGGTGAGCATCTTTTGGGGGGTTGAAACCTCAATGCCAAGACTGTCCTGAAATCTAAAAAGAATATTGCGGACTGGTCAGAGGGGACACGGAGGGTCCCCCATGCAGCCCAGTCCAACATGGCTGGGGCTATAAAGAGCTTTTGGGGTCATTCAGGAGAGCCAGGCCTTGGTGGCCACCCCATGCCTGCAGACATTTGCAACCAAGATCTCACACAGGTGCGGCAACTGTTCCTTTGGAGCAGTGTGTCAGTTCATGAGCTTTGGGAGTGACGCAGCTAGGGTTCAAATCTTAGCTCTGTCACTTGCCAGTGTGTGTCCTTGGCAGGATATTTAACCCTTCTTTGCCTCAGTTTCCTTATTTGGGAAGTGAAGACAATATTATCTATGCCATGGTACAATGAGAATTATATAAAAGAAGGAATGTCAACTTGTGTATAGTGTCTATATGGATCTCACTCCATGCATGAGATGCGTTCTTGTCATAATCATTATTATTGCCCATTTAGATTACTGTGTGTCCTAATCAAGTGGGGTTCAGGTCCTCTTAGGGTTCCTTCTCTTTAGAATATGACCCTGAAAGAGCCAGGCCCTTAGTGGAAGCATTTGATTCCTCTTTAGAAAGAAAGAGCAAAAGACCAGGAGTCAGGAATCCAGGTGTTTGTGCCCTGCTGAAATTTTTTGTTAAATTCTAATGCCTAATGCCATGCAGTTAGGAGGTGGGGCATCTGGAAGGTGATTAGGTCATGCAAGTTGAACTCTCATGAATGAGACTAGTGCCCAGAGAGTCTGTGTGTCCCTTCCACCAGGTGATAGGGTGGAGACAGCCATCTATGAACAAGGAAGTGGGCCCTCACCAGACACGGAATCTGCCAGCACCTCCATCTTGGACTGCCAGACTCCAGAACCGTGAGGGGTTAATGTCTCTTGTTTAAGCCACGCAGTCTATGGTATGTTGCTACTGCAGCCAGGGCTGACTTAGGCTCCAGGTTGAGATCTGATCCTAATTCACACTGTGACTTACTTGCCTGTGCCAACTTGTTTGTCTGTTAAATGGGCTTATCAATCTTTCCTTCTTCCTGGAATATTTCAGAGGATAAGTGAAACACAGACCTGAAGTATTCTGCGAATTTGAAGGTGTTATATAAAATAAGAGGTTTCTTTTATTATTTGTGGTTTCTATATAAGCTTGTGTCTCCTTGTGGCTCAATCAACTTCCATCCGCCCAGCGAAGATCCTGTGTCTAGCACCTAGCTCAGTTGCTTGCTCATGCGTTTAAATATTTACCTATTTTTCTACCTGCTCCTTACTGTTTCTTTGTTCAGGCAAACCATGACATAGAGCTCTTGCTGCTTCCAATTATGTAGAAAAACACTCTTCTGCTTCCCACCTGGCATGATGGGTGGAGTATTGATCTGTCAGTTAGATTAGTGAGGTGCCCTCAAGAGGGAAACCCCGAGAGTTCTCATCTACTCTGGTTTACATACTGCTCACTTTCTAAATGCAATATGGCGCTGCGCCTAGATATATGCTTGGATGCAAAGGGCTCAAGGGCTCCCCAGTGACCTGGGCATCCCTGAACCTCAGGGCCTGTATCCTGTGCATCTCAGGGGACCAACACCACATGTTTTGTCTGGTTCGGACTTCCTCAATTGCTCCAGTCCCGAATCTTGCATTGCAATAATTACTTGACTAATTTTTGTCTCCTGGGTTCTAAATAAACTAGTGCTCAAGCTCATCTTCCTTCTTAAGATCCTGCAAGGAATGTAGAGTGTATATGCAAGGTGGGCAGAAGAGGGCACAGGTGGGAGGGAGGAAGGAGAGGTATGGCTGGAGGGCTGTTGTGTTCTACCATGAGGCCATAGCCAAAGGGAGAGCTCACCCCCAGAATCTACAAACAACCCCCACCCAGGATCTTCACCAAGCTGGCTCCTCTTTTCAAGGGGCTGCTGAACATGGTGTGGGTTGGCATCTCTCTTCTCTACCCAGCCTTGGGATGCAGAGCAGAAGAGGGTGAGGGCACAGGCTCCCACCCATTTTTAAGGCAGCTGCCACCAAAGCAAAACATATTCCCTCACTTCCCCTCCAAATAAACAGAGTTTGTCAAACCGATGAATAAGAAGAAAAGGGACAATTTTCCTTTATGTTAATAAATTGCTTTGGCCTAAAAAACATTAATCAATTTCTTTGCAAAGCACACACACTTCTCTATACTCTGCTATTTGCCTGGCCTTGAAAAGAAAGTCACTTTCAATCCCCTTTAAACTGTCATGACCAATGGGGGCAGTCGAGGCTGGGGTGGGGGGAGCTCCCCAACCCTAGTGATGATAATGGAGCTGTGTTGCCATGGAAACACAGCTATTCTCCCCAGAGTGTGCCTGGAGGGGAGGGTGGAGAGTGGTGCCTCGGGCCAGGTGTACAGTCACTGCAGAAGCAAAGTGCAGTAAGAGGTGAGGCATGTCCCTAAGACCTGAAGACGCTCCGTGAAGAAGCGTGGAGCAAGCAGACTGTGTGTGTGGAGGGCAATGGGGCCTGCCATCATGGCCATCTGTACCACTCCCCCCACAGGAAGCTATTAAGCCCTACATTCAGCTGCTTCTCGGAGTAGGGGAGAACCTACCCAAGGCCACCTAGCCAGTGGGCAGTGCCACTTGGGTTCAAACCCCTGAGTGTTTGACTCCAGCCTCTGCCTTGGGCTGCACTTCAACCTGTGCCCCTGAGGCGGGTTTGCATTCTGTCTCCTGGCTCCTTCTCTCAGGTTGGCCAGTTCTGCATACATTCTGGATTCACCCACAGCTGCTTTTCCTACAGGTACCAGGACACCTATAAATCTTGACAAGCTCAGGTGGTGGGTATCTGGACTTGATTGTTTGATTTCCAAAGTTAGAAATCTCACATGTGAGAGGAGATCTGCTGCTGATGTGTTCACATCATTGGGAGGAACAGATGACAAGGACTGGAAAGCAGGGCAGCGGAGAGAAGGAAGAAGATGGTTTTGAAAGCAACTGTTAGTGTAAGGGCTTATCTGGTACCCTGAGAAGCAAGATCCACGGGGTGCATCTAGCTTCCTGCTACCGATGGAACCTAGCACAGTTTTGGGCTCAGAGCAGAGAGACAGATGGAAGCAAGGAAGGGTGGATGGATGGGTGGGTGGGATGTTCTATACCATATAGCACGGAAAATGCTAGAACAAGCAGGTACCTATTCTCTTTGGCTCTGCTTGGTGCTCTACAATGAAGATGTTTTTCTGATGCAGTAGGTAGGTCAGGGCTCTTTCAGGGGCTGGGGGACTATGCTCCCTACCTGTGAATCATGTGTGCTCCCAGTGCTGCAGGCTAAGAATCAGAACTTGAGACTCGCTGTTTTATATTCCTGCCTTGGTGCAATGCAGAGGTTGCTGGGGACAAGTCTTCCCCAGACTCTGAATCCACTGCATTAAGTTTCCGCTGGGAAGAATGAGGTCCTTGTGGTACACTCACCTCCCCAAACTAATCAGGGTACAGGATCCACGATGCATCCAGAAGCATGAGACTCAGTGTGAGTCTGTGAATGTCTCTGCCCACTGATGTGGCACATCCTGGGCTTTGACTGGAAGGTCCCCAATAGGCACCAATGTTGACCATCAGTTACTAAGGTCACAGACACTGGACTAGCAGTGCCAGGAGGTCCAGGAGAGTGTTGGTCTGTCTATCATTCCTTCCCCAGCACCTTGAACAGGGCCTGACATCTGGCAGATGCTCAACCAATGCTCGCTGAGTGACAGGCTGAATGCTCGATGCCCACTCTGTGTGGCACCTGGTACAGGCACTGCCTCTTCATCCTCTGAGTGGGTGCCCTGCTCACCTGGCAGATGAGGAGTCTGCTGCTTGAAAATGGGTAAAGACTTCCCCAAGATCTCACAGCTGATAAGCTGTGGAGTTTTGCTTTGAAAAACACTTCCTGCTTTCTTCCATCATATAGGTCGCCTAGCCAGGATTATGTCCCTACAGAGAGGATCAGGGAGGAACAGAAAGAGAAAGAATGCAAGCAGAAGAGAGAAAAGTGTGGGGAAAGCTCATCAAAACTCCAGAAGTGGGGCCATTAACTGCCTGTCCCCAGGGCTCTCCATGCACCCATCCTTCTGGCTACAGAACAGGTGGCTCCCCTGTGTCCCTTAGCCCTGGCTCATCCATCTCAGAACGCTCAGTGACAAGGCATCCTTGGGGCTTCAAAGTTACACAGTGCAATCATGATTTACCTTCTCAGCAGTGCTAACTCCGAGCTCTGGAAGGTGACATGAGGATAGTAGGCAGGGGCAGGTGACCCTTTATTGAAGGATGCTTTTCACCCCTGCTGGGGATAAAGGCTCTTATCCATCATGCCACTTCCCACAGCAGTGTGGGGTCTTTGTCTTCTGTGCATGTCATTTTCCTCCTGGCTGGACAGGGGCCTTCTGCCTTCATCTGACCCCACATTCCCTCCCACTCCATGCCCCCATGCTGGCTCCTCATCCTTGGGCCTTCTGAGAACCCTGGTAAGAAAGCAGGTAACGAGCACATCTGCAAGCTTAAGGTCTTCCTCCAAGTGCCTGGCATGGGTGAACCTCCTGGGAGGAAGAGAACTGTGAAGGACAGAGGGAGCTCCCGCCCACCCACAGCCATGCCTAACAGGATCTTTTCTTTCTGGCCAGACTCAATGGGTTCTGGGAGGCTCAGGAGGGCCACAAGGTAGGCTGAGGCTCGCTCCTCTGCTTCTCCAGCATACACGGCTCAGATGGAGTGCCAGTACTCGCTCCTCAGAGGCTGCAGCTGCTGCTCCAACTCCCTGCTCACTCAGCCCCCAGGAACCTGGGCCCCACAGCTTCACATAACCTCACAGACCTTCATGGCCATCAACGCAGAACTAACAAGGTTGTGCATTGACGATTCAAAAATGCACAAATAAAACAGAAAAAAAGGAGATTAGGAAAGGTCTATCACTAAAGGAATATTTAAATCTCTCTGAACAGAGGAATACCATGAGGTGGTCTCATATGGAAAGTTCTCGAGGCACCTTGCTAGGTCGAGAAGCAATTTAAAGAGCAAGGCTCAGCACACAGCAGTGCTGGGATAATGGTAATGGCAGCCATAGGGGCAGAGGCAGGTGGCTCGCCCCCCGCTGGGCCCTGCTCTGGGCACTGCTCTGGGCACATCATCTATCTCACCTTACACGCGTTAATTCCCAAGAAGGTGCCATTACTACCTCCATTTCACAGATGAGGAAACTGAGCTCAGTTTTATCAAACATTCCTTTTATTATTAAAATCTTCTATAATAAGGCAGTTTTCATGAATAATGTACAAAAGCCTAACATTAACAGTGAGGACCCTGGATCCATCTAGATGGCTTCCAGTGTTGGCTGAACACCCAGCACGGGCCACATATTACACATCTCATCTACACTTGGTAACATCGCTGTGTGTGAGGAATGTGTGACTGGTATCAGTTCAGTCGATGAACAAGGAGGGTTCAGAGAGGTGGCATAACTTCCCAATGCCACACAATCAGCCCCTGGGTCCCTGAGGACCAGTGACTTGATCCCAAATCTATGCTCTTCGTGCCAGTGGGGGACCTGGTGATGCAAAATCAGTGTTTTGATTTGAATTTACTTTCCTTCCTTCCTCTCTGTTTTTCAGTGTAGAGTATGATTTTCGGCAGCAGGAAGGAAGGTTCCATGAAGTTCTGCAGAGTCTAGAGGAAGTGGAACCAGTTGAAGAGGCATCTTCCCCCCCAAAGTCCCCAGCAGAACCCCCGGCCCCTGAGAAACAGGATCTGAGGCGGAAAACCAAGAAGGTGAAGAGGAAGTGCTTCTGGTGGATCTGAGCTCCTGAGATCATCCTCCGAGCACCCACCTTCCTGCCCAGCTTCCTGGGCTTCTCTGAACAGGCCCGCGGGGAGCTCTTGATGTAAAACCGGAAGCTTGGGGCTGGTGTGGCCACCGCTGGACACCTGATTGCCCACCTGACCTGAGTGCGTGCCACTGCTTGCCGAGGACTTCATGGACTCTGGTGTGACCACTTGCTGAGCTCCCTGTCACACAAGGCCAGGCCTTATCCCCGTCTGCTACGTCCAGATTCCCACCCTGAGCAAAAACCCAACCATGCTTTCCCACACACCCAGGATCCTGGGCACTTCATCCCATCCTGGGCTCATGAACTCAAGGAGAAGAAAGAAAGAAACACTGTGCAGAGCAGGAAGACAGAGGAGGGTTCCAGATATCCTGGACAAAAGTCGGATGAAAGCGTTGGGAGTTTCCTAGCCTTCAGCTACATGGGCACAAGAGAAGTGCAAGGTCGCCCTGGTGCATTGGGTCCTTTTCAAAAATGAAAAGGACCCAATGCACCATCCTAAACCAAGGAGCACTGTCATGTCGTGTGGGCCTTCAGTCCGTGCAGAGTCAGGCCACCCCAGGGTATCTGAGACTGGTTAGTGTGGCTGTCCTGGGTGACCAGAATTCAAACAGGGTTACTAATGCTCTATATAGTTCTTCACCCATCAAGCATCTCTGCCCAGCCTCAGGCTGCCTGGAAAATGGGTGGGATCCAGTTGGTGTTTGACCTTTGAGCTTGCAGTTAATTCTCCTGCAGCATTGGAGGGTTGGAGACTCAGCAGCCTCTCAGTTACATCATATCCGTGACACAGAGAAGGCGGACCTGAGATGACACTTTCCCATCCATTCATCCCTATGCCAGCCTCGTAGATAGGAAAACATACCAATCCACTTGGTCTCCCTGCCCAGTGACCCGGCAATGGTCACCTGATTGAAGAGGCAAGCAGCAGGACTGAGGATGAGGATATCCATTTCTCCATTCTAGCATTAAAGACCTTTCCTTTAGTCTGAGTTCTTTGGGTCTGGCTCTCTCTTTTGACAGGACCTCTCTACCTGGGGGTCCAGTCAAACTTGCATGGTTGTGCGAAGTCCTAGAGTTGATTAATTAAGCAATTGCTTCATACTCTAGAGGGTGAGGGGTAGGAGAGCAAGGCTCAGATTCCTGCACATTAAATTCCTTGCCAGCCTGTGGTTGGATGGAAGCTGCTAGAAATGACTCCTAAAGCTAACTTGGTCTTCAAAGAGGAAGGCCCGTCAGGGACACTTTGCCCAGGAGCCAGCGTCTCAGTGAGAGCGTCAGTGGAGCATGGTGTCCAATGTGTATGTGGGGTGTGTGTACCCCACTGCAAATTGAGGCTAATTGAGCAAAGCACCCCACAGCTTCACCTTCCCCTCTCACAGCCCTGCAGTGCACAAAGCTATTTCAGGGAGAGCAAGAGGGAAATTTGGCAAGGAATCTCGGCTTGCACTATTTAAGTCTTTGAATGTCATTCAAGATGCTCTTGTTCTGCTTCTAGTGTAATGTTTAAACCCACAAAATGAGACCGGAATACATAATGTCAAGTTAGAATTAAGATAAATGCACTTGTCATACTTAAGAAACCACATTTCAATAAGACATGCTACCACTGGCTAAACGCCACGGATCTCTCTGTCTGTATCCATACGGCCTGCTCTCAGTGGGCCCCAGCAATGGAAAAGAACAGCACAGGGGATAATCCAATAGAAAAAAATCATTTGGGATCTCTTATGTAATTTTCTCTTGTAGTAGAGTTTCCATCTTAATTTGGTTTGCTTACGCTAATTTCAAATGGATTTATATTCTTGGGCATCATGCTGGAATGAAAATAAGCCCTTTCCAGAATGAAGAGACTCAGGCAATGGAGCAGTCTATTCCACTAACCTGGGGCAAGTTGCTTAACTTTCCAAGGCCTGACTGTCCGTCCTTGAATGGTGAGAATGCCGGTTTTACCCACTCTGCACCTTCAGACTTCAAATGAACAGCCACTCAGCTGAGTGGGAGCATTGGTCCCAGTGAGCCTGGGAGGATACAGCCCCCACAAAATGAAGAAGCTCGCCGAGTCACAAACACATCAAGCTGGGGGCCTTGCATAAACCCTCAACTGAATTAAGTGAAATCAGAACTAGAACATGTTGATGTTTCCAGAAATAAAACCAACGGAGGCTCTAATGATTCTATACCAAAGCACAACACTGAATTGCTTGGGCCACCGACCTCAAAAAGAGAGACAGAAGTCTCTTCTGAAAATTGAACTTTCTAAATCACTATGAGGAGAAAGGATTTGATAAACACCTTCCTGCTGAACAGAAAGGATTGTCTCTGTGCTTAAACACACACCCAAACTCTACGTTCACCCTACTCATTGCAGACCGCTGCTCCTTTGTAAAGTATTAGGTGACATCTACCATGATATTCTACAGAAATGCTCCACTTGATGTGATGTGGTTTTGTGGAGGAAGATTAATTTGGCAAAAATTACTTTTATAAAATTGAAGGGGAAAAGACTGATATATCAACTTAAATCGCAGGAGTTTACGTAGCTGCTTTCTCTGTAGTTAACAGCGTGTACCGCCGCCCTGGATCTCAGTATCTGCTCCTATATAGAGCACCTTCTTAAAGATGATGTACTAATGTAAGGTTTTGTAAATTTCTAAATCGTTTTAAATGGGATATTATCTTTTGCAATAAACTTACATATTTTTCCTAGGCTTGAAGTCTCCGTTTTTAGGTGGGGTTGATTTGGGTTATAAGCAAGCCTCAGTGGTCCTGAGGGCAAGGATGGCCTGAGCTATAATTGCTTTAATACATTTCTCAGGGATACAAAAAGAACAGATTTAGAAGTGAGTGTCACAATGGTCACATGGAGCCCCACCTGCCTGGAAGTGGGACAGGGAACACGAGGCAGCCATCCCAGCCACATTCAGACAGCACACAGCTGGGATTTTTATCATTCTGCCCATGCACCTGACTCTGATTTACTCCATGTTTTCCTTTATCTCCTGCTTAATTTGTTTGTTTAAAAGGTTCCTTTGTGTCACCAATACAAGGAAAAGCAGAATCATCTTCCAAAAATAGAAGATGAAATAACAGTAACACGATCATATTCAAAAGTGTTTGTGCTTTTGAGAGTTGGGGGTGCTGGCTCCTAGACTGGCTCTTTGCAAAAAGGGGTACAAGCACCACTCAGGGCATGCGAAAGCCACCTTAACACCACACCATGTGCCACCCGACTCATCAGGAGGCATGAGAGAGACTTGAATTAAACAGCTTCCTCATCAGGTGAGTTGAAGTCTCCTACCTCGGCTGTGACCACCTGCCTCCCAGGCCAATGTGTGGGAACTGGGAGACTCGCCCCCACTTCAGGAAATACCAATTTAGGGGGAATCATAACCACAATGGGACCTTGGACATGGAATCAGAAACCTTGGGTTTGGTAGCTTTCTGCTACCTTCTCTGAGCTAGGTGACTCTGGGTAATCACTTACCCTCTGTGAGCCTCTGACTCTTCTATATAAAACAGAACCCCTGCCTGGCAAGGTGTTCCCACAATTACCTGAGGGAAAGTTCTGAGCCTAATGCAGGGCATACAGCAGGTGCTCAGTAAACACACACTCGCTCCTTCACTGGTGATTGAAGCAAATTGGGAGAGAGGAGGGAAGATGCCACAGGGCAGCGGCAGCTGGTGCCAGACACAGGCTCAGCATTTTCTCAGGGGGAGGGACAAATGGTTCCTGGCCTTGTTAGAACCACCAGAGACCATGCAATGCATGGTGAGGAACCAAGTGTCATTGACTCAGAACACCGGGCATGTGGGACCCTGCAGAGCAGTCTGGGGTCAGAAGGATTCTCGGGGCATGGAATCACAGATCCCAGACATGAGAGACCTGAAGATCCAGGTCCCTTCCCCTGGAGCAGAGGCAATTAGACTAAGGCAGGCTAGATGAGCCCCAGGGCCTGGCCACGGTCATATGGGGAAGGAGGTGCTGGGAGCACTGTGGCGGGGGTGGCAGGGCTGATGGGCGAGGCGCCAGGACATGCCAGGATGCACTGAGGTTAGGTTGAAGCCCTTCCTCCTTCACAAGCCAAGCTTCAGTTGTGTACTGCTCAAGGCAACTGGCTCTCTGCTAAAAAGGTATTTCATTTTGATCCCCAAGAAACAAAGGTGTTTTGTGGTCATCATGCCCAGCCACCAGGAAAAGGGGTGGGCGCACTGCAGACCCAGCAGGATCCCACGTGGGGTGGGATATTCCACCAGCTTAACAGTCAGGTCCCAGGTGGGTCCTTTCACCCCAGGTTCCCCTTCAGCTGCTTTCCACCAATCTGTGGCCTAAATTCCCGTGACAGGAACTGGTGTCCCTTCACTTGCCTCTCAGCACACATCCCATGGAAGGACACCCTGTTCTAACCCTTTGGTGTCCCCACTGGCCCTCACAGGGACCTCCAATGGGCTCCCCACTCCCACCTTCTTTCCCCCAATACTCTCCCCTCATAGCAGCTGAAGCAATCACTATAAAATGTAGACCTGAAGCATGTCGCACGCTGACTTAGAACCATACTGTGGCTTCCTGATAAACTCAGGCAGTTAAGACCATGACCCAGAGGCCGTGCAGGACCTGCCCCTGCATCTCCTGTGAGCCTCAGGGGGCCCTTTCCTTGTGTGCCCTCCAGTCCAATGGAGCCTCCTTGGGTTTCATGTACCCACCATGTTAACAGCCCCTAAAGGACCAGGGGACACACTTGCTCCTGCATGGAGCATCCCCCACCAACTCCTGCGCTGCCCAGTTTCCAGCTCCACTGGGACTTGCCGGGTAGTGGCATCAGTGACTACCCAGCCACTGCCACACCAAGGATGCTTCCTAGTCTCACCTGCAATAGGGACCTTGCCTGTTAAGTCCTTGGCACAGTTGTCCCTGTACATTAAACTGTGTTCCTCTTTGTTGACTGCATTTCTCTCTAACCAGCCTGCAAGCCTCCTACGGCGGATCCTGCATACTTAGTCCTCCCTGCGCTCCCAGAGCTCACCACGGTGGATAGGTGGATCGGTGTTTGCTTCAGGAATACATTTACCAATGAATCGGATCCAGTGGGAGGAGACTTACTGACAGTCAGAAGTCCCCATCAGTCTCCCCTGTCCATCAGTCCTCCCACAGGGATGGTGCAGTCTCTACCTGATGTCCCAGGGTTAGGGTCTCCAGCAGGTCCTGTGCCCCAGGCTTCTACCTCCCCAGTGGCCCACTTGACTTCCAGGACTCAAAAATGTGAAGACGCTCTGGTCTTCCCCTGCACCTTGATTCTGTACAGTCCAGCTTAACCTTGTTTCAGAAGAAATTGCCATCATAATTAAATCCCAATGCATTTTGGACATTTTGCCAAGATACTGCCTTACTGCATGAGAAAGAAAATGAGGTTTGAAATTAAAGCAGATTGTTAACTATTTTGGCTCTAATGTTTCTATTAAAACGTCAGCATTTATTTCATGTGACCCAGTGTATTTGAGACCAAATGCCCTTTAAAAGAGTGGGTCTATCTCTATCTGAAGGAGCATTTTGGGCAAAGCATTGTGTCTTGGCTTCAGCTGCAACTAAAGTGAAAAGACAATACAATCAAACCAAAAGATTATTTGCTGCAAAGAGAATAAAAGCTTTATTAACATGAGTGACTTTCACAGACTCTCAGGACCCATATTACACCAAATTTCACTCAAAAGAAACCCATAATTTTTCGCTGACAAAAACCTCAATGTGCATTTTTTTCAGCTCGCCAGCAAGACACAGTGACCTCTACCCTGTGCTTCAGCTGGTTTCCCAGGTAGCGCACACAATGTTGTGACACCTGGTGATGCTTTCTCATGAACCAGGCCGGCTGAGTCACTTTAATTGCTGAACTCAAGAGCAGTTCACACGGCTCATCGGCTGAGCGCCAAGCAACCAAGCCCATGCTGCAGGCGGAAATCAGACGGGTGATGGAAGGGACCAGAAGTTACTTCTTGATGTCTTTATTTTCTGTTTTCTTTGTTTTGTCTTTCAAATAAAAAACAATATACCTTTAGTAGCTGAGAATCTGGGATCAAAGACAGCAAAGCTGTGCTCGACACCAACATGGGCAAACTCGGAGCCGCGGCCTGGATGGGACACCTGCTTCAACCCCACCAATAGGCACCAGCTCAAGAACGCTCAGGTCTTGAGCTCAGGTCTTGTGGCTCAGGAGGTGTACCTCAGGCCACAGTCACTGCGGCCAACACCCAGTCATCAAGCCCCTTCTCTGTGGCAGGCCAGGTGCCAAGGACACTGAGAGAAAATGCCAAAAGTAGCCCTGGCCTCTGAGAGCTTACAGCCCTGTGTGGTGGTGCCCGCAGTAAGCAGGGGTCCTCCTCTGACTCACCCCACCTCATGTCATGCACCCTCCTTTTGACCCACTGAAGGTTGACCTTGTATTCTGACCTTGTATTCTCCTGGGGTGTCGCTCACCCTCTCTTCCTGCCCCACTGTGGTCAGCTACCCGAGAGGCATGGCTACTCTGCTCACCTCACCGTGGTCCTTCCAAAGTCCAGAAGGTCTTTGCCCAGCTCATTTGCAAGACTTGGCCACTGTGAGCCCTTGCCTCCTCTGTGTGGACCCTGTAGGGCCTTCAAAGTCTTCTTCCTCTCTGTTTCCCTGCCCTCTCCATTCGGCCTTCTGGATCTCTCTATGGCACATACTGGACCATGCCTTGGCTTTTAAGTCTCCAATTACACCCACCAGCATCCTAGAGCTCAAAACACCTTCTGGACACCAAGACGCCTCTGAAAACTTACTGCAGACTCAACCCCTGTGATTTGACCTTCTCTAGTCCACTTTGCCTGTCCCATCTTATTGCCACTTTCCAAGTGCTGGAGGCTATCAGAGACAATTCCCTGTGTGGGGACACTGTTCCATCTCCTGTCTTTCATGGGAAACAATTTTCATTTGGGGGGAATGGAAGAAAGGCATATTGCTATTCTTATTAACATATAGTACTATTATTACTATTAATATTATTAGTAGTAATATAGTAATATTAATAAGGCAAGCTATAATAATAAAGGCATATTACTATTGGTAGTGATGATAAAAGCTCAGTTCCTTGGTTAGAGAGGGCTTTGGGTCCATCATCTCGTTTATTCAGGAAACTCACAAGGGAGTTAGTGATGACCCCATTTTCCAGCAGAATAAACGGAAGCTTGCGGAGAGAAGAAATCTGTCATGTTCTACGGTAGGAGGGGGTGAAGTCTAGGGTTCTTTCGAGGTCTGCCAAACGTGGGGGCCTGGACTCGCATGCCAGACAGCAAGTTGAAATTTAAATGTCACCTCCTCTCTGTAACTTTTTCTGCTCCTCTCCCGCCCCTGCCGTGGAGTTAGTCACTCCGCCCTCTGAGTGCCCACGGCCCTCTGCAGGCCACCCCTCCTCCTGTCATGTCGGGATTTCTTGGTCAATCTCATGGGCTCATCTCACCAGGAGTGAAGTCCTAGGAGACAGGAACTGTCCTTGCCGTCTCTGGGACCCTCCCAGTGCTTCCCACATTGCCCCAGATGCCGGGATTGCTGCGCATAGTTTGTCAAATGCCCTGGGAGGGAACTGGGCTAGGACCACGCCAGAGGAGGCCGACCAGGGAGAGGCGGCCAGACAGGGCCCACCTGACTCCTGCCAGGACCTTCTGCACGATCTGAACAAGTGCCTTCGCTCCATCCCCCACCTCCATCTGTAAAACGAAGCCATCTGTCTTCCCGCTTTCCAGGCTGTTTAGAAGAGTAAAATTACATACATGAAAATGCTCTGGGAAGTTTGGCTATCTCATTAATTCCTATTTTTAAAGAAACAGTGTTTGAGGTTTTCTCTTCTGATCGTAAAAGGAAAGCAGAATTATTTTAGAAAAAGCCAACTCCAGAAATGGGCAGGTCACGTGTCCTCGAGGCAGACGACGCTAACACAGTTTCAGACTCAGAACAGGCTCCCTGGGTTTGGCCTGGGAGAGCGAGACCCCTGGTGAGACAGCAGGGCTTCCCCTCCTTGACCTTCAGCTTCCTCGATGACCTTGTTGGTACATTCCTGTGACCCTTCCTCCGTCCTGAAGCCACAGAATGTCCGTGAGTTATAAAAATCCCTAACTCCCCTTCATTGATGAATGCACCAATGTGTCACTGTACGAATGCAGCGTAAATCTACACAAGTGGTTTCTGACTGAAGGGCCACTTCACAGAAGCAGTCCTTTCGAGTCACTTAAGGCTAGTGCCCTAGGCTGGAAAGTCCTGCCCCTGAGGCTTGTGGGGAGCCAGTTTCAATAGCAGCTGATCCAACAGGGCTTCTTCATGGCAGCATCTGTCCCTCAACAACAGTCCCAGAGGAAGACCCCCTGGTGGGGTTGCTTCAGCTCAGGGGGCTTTCTTCACGTCCCCCAGGGCTCTGGTCACTGATGGCTTGGTCGACCCATGGCACTACTGGAAGGAGGGGGGACTTCTGGGAGGCAAGGCCAAGTGGGAGGTCCTTAGGCCACTGGGGTGTGCCATTGGAATGTGTCCTCCTGGGACTCCCTGGTGGCTTTCTCTCCAGTCATTATGAAGGCCTGAGTCTGGCCCCACTCAGCCTGTCTGCTTCCAGGCACAGGCTGACTCCAACACAGGCTCCTGCCCTTGCTGTCACCATTTTCCATGGGATGCACCAGAACTAAGCCCATGGGGGTGCCGCAGCCCTGACCTGAGCCTCCAAAGCTGTAAGCTGCATAACCTCCCTGTAAACATACGCATCCTGACTTGGGCGTTTCATTACGGTAACACAAAACTAAGAGGTGCACTGGCTGCAGCAATAGCTGACTCTTACTTCCCCAATCCAGGAAAGACCCCAGGTATGGCCAGGAATCAGTCAGCAATCCTACTCTGAACACTGCCAAAGGAGGAAGACCACTCCAGAGTAAAGGGGGACCCACCACGTGGGAAGGTCCCCGTTCTTTTATTCAACCTTACCACGGGGCGGTGAGTCCTAACCATCATGAGGCTCAGTGTACAGATAAAGGAGCTGTGAAATAACCCCCCTTGCTCCCTGAGGAAGTGGGCACCAGCTCTTTGCCAATCAACCCTTTCAAACTCCCAGCTCACTCCTAATTCCATGGCCCTTGGGATGCAATGCTGGGTGTGAAGTGCTCAGCCCACGCCCCCTGGCAGACCTTCTGTTTCTAAAATACTGCAAAGATGAGCAAAGGCAGGCGGTCTTCCAGTGCCAGAAACAGGACAGGAGATTAAGAGCACACACAAAATCACTTGTGTAAACTTGGATTTATCCAGCTTCACTAGGAGAAGCTGAAAGGCACTGGGCTATGGGAAGTAACTTCATTAGGCTTTGATGACGCACTGGTCATTCTGTGACTACAGGTCCCAGCACCTGCTGAATGATTCCCAAGGTCTCTGTGTGTGTCACTCTCCCTGTCTGGGTGAAAATGTGGCCCTGGCATGGCCAAAGAAAACCCTGGCCTGGACACCAGCTTCCCAGGGCCTGAGCTCACCTGCTTTGCAGAACCACAAGGCATGTGTCACAGAGTCAAGTGTGACAAGTCCACAACAGCAGCCTCATGAGTCATGCTGTCCAGGAGCACTCGACTCAACTGGCAGCAGAGATCTGCTCCACTAGGTAGAGCAGGGAGGAGGCAGGAGCCATCTAGACACATCCAGGACCTGATATTTACTCTTAATCTCCTTCCCTGTAGCCAATCAGGAAGCGGAAGGAAGGTTTGGAGGATGGAACAGGCTCTTTCCAATGTCTTATGAATAAGAGTCTATCATGGGGACAGTATGGTAGGTGATAATTTGGTATAGAAAAAAAAAAAAAATCCTTAAAGGTGAACCGGGCCTGAAATGAACCTTTTCTTACCTTATTTTTTAAAGTCAGAACTATTTAAAGCTCATCATTCATCTTTTGAATGAGTTTGTCCTTTCCATTAATTTAATCCCCAAAGTTTGGAGTATCTGCTGCCTGCCAAGCCCTGGACAGCAGGATGGGACCCCTCAAAGATCCTAGGACACAGTCCCTTCCTTCATGGCTCTATTGACTGTGGAACACAGACAGGGAAAGGGGAAATTCCAATATAATATTGAAATGTAACCAAAACATGAACAAAGAATGACGGAACACAGAAAAGATGGCCTAAGGAACAGTGTGGGTTTCTCATATGCAATCATGAGACAGGACAAGGTGAGAAATGTTGCTCCCCTCAAAATCCTCCAACCTTTTCTGTCCACCTAACAAAATTTTTCATGCCATTTAAGACCCACACCCAATTCCATAAAGTCAACTTCAATAGAAGACTTCTGCCTTCACATACAACAGGTCCCGTGAAAGTTGAGATAGTGATGCATTTCTTTGCATATATATATCTTCAGGCAAATATTTCCTGATATGCTATTACCAAAATCCTTATTAAAGCAATGCTTCCCACTTACAGGACTTGGGCACCATCCACATTACCCTAGGAGGCAGCAACCAAGCTGCCCCTGGCTAATGATGCCACCTTGTGGCTACCCAGCAGAATTTCAGGTCTCATAAAATTTTTACTATTTCCTGTCTTACTTGAATCTCTCCCTTATGTCCCATTACCACCAACACACACACTCAGGGATTGTCTTAGTTCAACCAATATTTTGTCAGGGAAACCATTTGCTAGATGTGGATCACAATGTGGTGCTTCAGAATGTGGGCTTTGGGCTCTGGCAAAACTGGATGCGAGGTGGATTCCAGCCTCCTCCTTGTCAGGATTGAAATGCTGGGCAAGGGGTTCAAGTCCTCTAATGGCCATTTTCTCATCAAAAAGGGGATAATCATTTTTGCCAATCTCACAGATCAAATTTGATAATGCTCTTGAAGTGCTTGGTGGCATCTCTGCCACACAAATGGGCCGTAAATGTTAACTGTCATTGTTACCTTCACATGTGTCCTGCAAAGAGGATGCGTCCTCCCCCCATCCCCTTTCCACTTGGTCCTGTCATGCAGCAATTGCCCTCACTCCTCCCAGACTGCCACCCAATCATGACACCAGGGTGACCACGGTGACATTTGCACATTAGGGGAAGGAACGGCTTGCGGTTTATATGCAAATGAAAATGGACAGTAAAAGCACTCACTCCTGCAGAAGGGGCCATTGCCTCATCCTGGACATGCAGAAGGGAGCTGCAGAGGCGCTCTGGGGTGTCAGGAGAACCCACCTGAGGGTGCACAGCAGGCTCCGTGCTGACGGGCACGGGGTGTGAACTCCCCAGCCCGGCCCTGCAGGAGGAGCCGCGAGGGAGCTGCAGGGTCTGGCAAAGGAGCAGTGAGGAGTAGGTTTCAGCAGAGAGGACAGCTGCAGGAAGGCCCAGAGGAGGACAGGGGGTCCTTGCACCACAGAGCAGAAGCCCCAGCAGGCTGGCACTGAGGGAAGGGGAAGAACACTGGGCAGAGGGACAGGGACAGGGCGGATGCCCAGAGGGCTTGTGCTTGGGCACCATGGGGTGGTTGACACTTTCTCATTAGACAGAACCGCCTTCGAGGACCTCCTGGCTGAGAATGGATGTGGAAGTGCTGAGAGAGGAGCCCGGGCACACTCTTAGGAGACTCAGCTGCAGCAGTGAGGAGTGACGGCGGCCCAGCCCTGGCTGGTGTGCTGGGATTTGGGAGGTTTGTAAGGACTGGGCCGAGCAGCCGGATATGGAAGGGAAGGAGACTCCGCCTGCCTCTGAACTCTTGAGACTCTACAGCTTGGTCTTCCCATTAATCCACTACTTCAAAAATACCAAGGAGACAGTAGGTTCTTTTTCTAACTTTGTAGCTCTTTATGGTCTAATCACCAGAATCGAAGGGATTGATGCTCAAAATATTGTTCAAAATACAAACTGCTCCAAAGTCTGTGCTGCTGCGTAGGTTTCTCAATAGAGCCATGTGGGGCATCTCGTTTGATCCCATGGTCTAGGCAGGGCAGCAGTGGTGCTTTCAAATAGTTGATACCTCCAGAACAACCCTAGTTATCCATAGAGGAAGAGGGTATAACATGCTATTTAAGAGCAAGGACTCTAGAAATAGTACTCCCTGGGTTCAGATCCCAGTTCTCCCACTAACAAGCTGTGTTATTACAGGCAAGTCACATAACTTCTCTGTGCCTCAGTTACCTTCTGAGTACCTGATACAGATTAAGTGAGGTAAAATACAAGGTGCTTAACTCTGTCTGCCCCACAGAATACTTGCTCAGTGAGTGATAATCCTATCATAAATAGCTATTTTGGTGAGGTGCTGGGTTGCCAAGTGGAGATCAAGTTAGCCCCTTCTGGCTGGGAACCGACCTCTCATGCCCCAGCCTGACCCCCACCTGCTCTCCATGGATGCTGGATGGATTGGGAGGATTTGGTACTAAGGATGATGCAGCCCCCTGCTAGGCCACTGGAGTCCTGGTGGCTATTTCCCATTTAGTGTCCTGAGAGAGGAAATCAAAGTTGGAGCTCCAAAGCCCCGGCTCCCTGGGGACACTTTGTGGTGCTGTTAGGTAAAGCAGAGGAGAACGGGGTGACCTCCACATTTCCACCCCCACCCTTAAGAAGGCACTCTGAGGTTCTGAGTGGGCATGATGCCGACTGCATTTACCTTTATTTAATCACTCCTTAGACTTCTCTGTGAAAATGGGGTGATTAGGCCCAAAATACATCACCTAGAGACTTACTTTAACAACCCCAAATAAAGGCTGGATCCCCATGTCAACAGAATTACCAGGTCGTTTTCCTTCTGAGAACTCCTGGCCATGGTTAAGCTCCTGGTTGGTTCTCCCTGGGGGAGGCAAGAAGCAGTGTTCTCTGGGGTCAGCAGGGCAAGCCTGGGAACTTCAGCTCGCACACTCCTGAGACCAGCAAGGCAGGACATGGCATCCCAGCAGGGAGCTCGGGGAACTGGGCAGATCCACACGCTCCCACGTCCCTGGTCCCTGTCCTGCCTTGCTGCAACCAGCAGTGTGACTTTAGACACCAGGCTTCATCCCCTGGCACCAGTCAATTTTTTGTTCTAAATTTGGGAAGACTGACAATCTCCTGGGCATGATGAGAGCCACACTCAGGAAGGGTTCTGCACCCGACTTTGATTTTATATTTTAATTCTTCCGGCAGTATCCCACATAGCATGTTCTCTTTGTTCTGGGGACATAAAGTCACAGTGTCTCACATCTGGTAACATCTAACATACATCCGCAGAAACCTTCCCTCGCAAAACATAAGCTCTTGGGTCGCTTGTTGTTCTCTGCTTTTCTTCTGCTCTTACTTCACAACCTTCCTAAAGAAACCAAAATTCTTCAGAAGAGAATACCGACCCTATAAGAGCTTTTGGACTGGACTGGGAAAAAGAGAAGCACCAATGATTTCAGCCAATGCCTAATATTTGCAAGTGTCTTTCATACATCCCCGTCTGTCCGTTGCAAACCATGACAGACATCACTGATCAACTCAGCACTTCTTCCCGCTGAGGCCAGGAGCAGCCCCTAAATCCTTCTCAACAACATACCTATCGCAGGCCCCTGACCTACAATAGATTTGGAAGATAGGGAATGAGAACAGGCGTGGACTAAATCAGGAAACTTAAATATATGAAAAAGATTGTAAAAATGACATGAGACAAAATTCATTAGACAAAAGAAACCTAGGTCTAGAGAGGTTAAAAGGGCAGAGTCAGAGAGCCAGTTCTCTGCAGAAAGAACGTGGAAGTTTCTCCTGTCCTTCCTTATCCACAATGCCCTTTCCATCAACCCAGCTGTCTTTCTCAGCATCAAAGCCAAGTTCCTTGGTCACTTAGGTAAAATGCACTTATCTGATAGATTAGACTCTGGTAGAGAGGAAGAAGGCACCAGTCCCCTAAGAGGGGTTTTGCTTCTGGTTTTGTACAATTTCCTTTTGCTCATGTACCTCCATCAGTGACTCCATGTTCAGGCAGGTGACCTACAGGACAGTCAGGAGTGGTTATTACTAGCAAATGATGGTTAGGTTATAAGCAAGAAGGCATCGGACGGCCAGATGGCTCCAGTGGTTTTTAATAGCTAACACCTCTTGTCACGATGTTCCGACTCCTGCAGATGACAGAGGAGTGACTATTCGATCCCACATAATGAAGAGACCGGCAGCCCGCTGCCCTGCCCCCATGGAAGGCCTTGTTAGGATTTTGAAAGTACTAGACATGTCTCAGGCGTTTGCCATAAATGGTGATTGTTTAATATTTCAAGCAATGGAAACTAACCAATAAAAATCACATCTGGGAAATTAAGAGTGGCGGGGGGAATAGGGACCTGCCCTCCCTGACAAATTTCAATTCTAAATTAAATTGGGGCCTTCAGTGCTAAGATAGGAACACCTGACCCCTGAGTAATTACTTTCCAATATCATTTCTGTTCATTCGGAGGAGAGATTTCCATTCTGGGAAGGCCTAGTTTGTGAAGATGAAGCAGCTAAAGGAACACCGGTGTGGCGTTTCCTTCTGTGATGGGCCCAGGGCTGACCTCGTGTGCAGGTCCCTCCAGGCCCCTGAGAGCCCCATTCAGCACCCTCTTCCTGGGAATCCCACCAGCAGACTCCAGAGTCATTGAGACGGATGCCACAGCTTGCGACGGATGCGGGGCTCCTGGGGTGGGCCCTGGGGACAGGGACGTCTGCACAGGCAATTCCTTCCCAGATATGGGTTCCCGAAGTTGCAAAATCAGGTTCACTAAAGAAGGAAAAGCAACTGAGGGGGTGCCTGGGCAGGAATGTGGAGGTAGGAGACATGGCAGCATCCCCAGGGACCACGTCACATGCTCATTCACTCATTAGTTCATCTGCTCAGTGGGTACTTACGGAGGACCCCGTTATGCCAGGCACCCTGCTTGGTGTCAAGGGTACAAGAGAGAGGAAACATGGCCCCTGTCATCAGGGGGCCCAAGAATGTGGCAGAGAACAAAAACAGAAAATCATCTCACAGTGTGCTCAGTACAAGGACCTGACCATGCACTTGGGCTCTGAGAGCCAAGGGCAAGGGAGCATGGATGGGAGCTGCCTCCAATCCCTCAGGAGGGGTAAGAGAGGTGCACTGGACACAGCGGGGCCTGGGGTGACTACAGGGCCAGGCAGGTGAGCGGGAGGGAGCGGGCAAGGCAGCTCCTTCCGGATCCTGGGATTAGAGGGCCTGTGCAGAGGCTTGGGAGCAGGTGGTGAGGTAGTTTTAGAGACAACGAGTTTGAATTCATCCCACCAGAGGAAGTCTGGCTTCCCTAACGGCCTAACTCATTTCTGAGTCTTTGTGCTGAGGATGGAAGGGCTTCTCATAAAATGCTGAATTGAGAAATAAATGCATATACATACAAGAATCACGTGCAAATGCTTCTCCTATGGGCTGTGGTCAACTCTCAGCTCCCCTGAGGGGGGTCCAGTGTCAGCCCACATCAGAGATAAGCGCAACCCTCCAAAAGGTTTGTGGGGTAAGACAGGAGCGAGGAGAAGCTCGCAGATAAAAACTACTAAAAATAAAAGAGGCAGGCAACATGGAAGATGGCACCGTCAGTCATGGGGAAATGCAGATTAAAGCCACAATGAGACACCACTAGAGCAGTCATGAATTCAACAGGATGGCTGGAACCCAAAGGGCAGCAGCACTAAGTACCAGGGAGGACATGGATGGAGCAATGCCCACAGGCTCCTGGGGGTGACATCTAGTGGCACAGCCCCTCTGGAAAACGGGCCACTCCTTATAAACAGGCACTTCTCACAAGCCTCAGCCACGCCACTCTTGGGTTTCCGCCCAAAGAAATGAAAATACATTCATTAAAAAATCCACAAGTGTTCACAACGGCAGAGCCAAAATGGAGGGCAGCCCCAGGGTCCATCAGTGAGTGGACGGCGAGCGCACTGTGGCCATCCTGCTATGTGGCATCAATCACCATACCAAGGGTAACGCGGATGCCTCGAAACCACGAGGCACCTCAAAGACACCACGCAAAGGAAGAAGACACAGAAGTCCTCAACCCGCTTTGTAAAAACACAGTGGCAGAGAGAAGGGTGTGGCTCAGACCAACACCCTAAGGCTGACCTCTGTGCAGGACCCTGAAGACTGGGTGGAGGTCAGCAGGTCGAGAAGGCACAGCCAGGAGATAGGGAACAAAAGGGAAATATGGGCTGCATGTGGAGGTGAGAGGGCTAGGCACATTGGGGCGATGGCCAGGCCTCCACTTTCCCTGGACGTTTGAATGGAGCAAAGTAGACGAAAAGCTAAAGAATTGGTTAGGGTCGGACAGATCCCAGAAGCTAAGCCTGGTCAGGCTGATGCACTTGTGACTTCATTTGGCAGACAGTGGGGAGCCAGCGAACCTTCCAGAGGAGGGAAAGACTCATGGATGGCACTGAGCATGTGCACTAAGGGTCAGTGGCCAGGGCAGCGCATCTGCTGAAAGGCTCGCAGACCTGGAGGGGCGGATAAACCACAGGGGCATCGCTCAGTGGTGCAAAGGATCAGAGAGGCTGGCTGCACCAGACAGAAGAGGAGAGAGCAGGAAACACCACGTATTCAGCGGTTTCTACAATCCAGGCCCTGGTTTAAAGAACCGCTGCTCTGAAGGGAAGAGCCTGCTCTGGACAGAGTGAGCAAATGGAGTGGTGAAGGCTTTAGGTTAGATTTGCTGCAAAGAAAAGGGGTGGAGATTATGGGGTCCTAAAACGCTGGTCTGAGGTGCCTTACGAGAAGCAGGGGCAGGGACACTTGACTAATAAGACAGGGCAGGACTTCCAAGGTGGCGGGACAGAGAGTGAGACAAATGAGAGAGACCAGCTTGTGGGACTCGCTGGCCCAGGGAGGCAGGAGGGCCTGGCACTGCCGCTACTCCAGGCTGATGCCACCACTCCTTCCTCTTTTCTTTCCTTTTTATGTTTTGTAGTACTGGGGATCCAGCCTCATGCCTACTAGCAAGGGCTCCACCCCGCTGGCACTTGGGCTGCTTCCTGGGAGCAAATCCTCCTCGGGCTATAGTTGAAACAATATTCGGAGCCTTATGTTCTGTGTCCAGGAAGCAGGACTGTGGGGTATTGTCATTCAACATCCCCAAGGACGTTGTGACCAGTGAAAAGCAGAGAAGCCACTTTGCTTCCTGAAAACTGAATGCAGTTGTTTGGGGGAACGTATAGTGTTTATTGACACTTTTAAAAATTAATAGTCAACACTTAAAGATCAGGACATTTCAAATAGTGTACAGGTTTTAGCTTCTCTTGAGCAGTTGGGAATTCCATTAGCACTATGGCCCTACCCCGCATGGCGCCAGTCGGTCAGAGCTGAAAAGCACTTGTCCTCTTTAAACACGAGCAGCCCTGGGTTTGCTCTTCACTCGTTCATTCACTCCTTCAAGCAACAAGTATTTATTGAGCACCTGCTATGTGTCAGGGGCTGCTGTGGGACATGGAGACACAAAGAACAACCTGCAGAGACACTCACTTTCCTGGAGTGCATATTCTCCCAAGGAGAGCCAGACAACAAGCAAAGCCATCTGTATGTAGTTCAGGAGACAAGCACTAAGGAAAATGAAGGGGGTGGAAGGGGGCAGAGAAGTGCCCGGTATTCAGACAGAAGATTCAGACAGAGGCGCCTCTCTGGTCAGGTGATTCCTGAGCCAAACCTGATTAAAACAGGAGAACAAGCCCTCAGAGCGGGAACAGCAAGTGGCTCCCCGTGAGGGACAAACACACGGAGAAATGAGCACAGAGCGGAGGGTTTCTCAGGTCACATCAGTTGGGATTTTGTTCTGAGTGGGTTGAGGAGAGGAGTGTGGCTGGGCGTGCTCATTTTTGTGGGTAACAGGCCCCTGGAGGCATCCAGGGGTTTAAAGCAGGCAGGACAGAGGTTAAAGGTTAAAGACGGGCTGTGTGTCTGGGGAGGGAACATAACCAGACCGTGAAGCAAGAACCTCCTGATCTACAGAATACGGTGTTTGTGCAGAAGAATGACCCCAAAGTCAGCAGTGACCTGGAGTGAACTGATACCTGTGGACAGTCCAAACATAGTGAGGCCACTCAGAAAGCAGAACCCTGGGCCTGGGCACACTCCATCTTGCCAGATGAAAAGGCTCCCAGGGGCCATGTGTCTGGAACATTCCACCTGGATCCCTTACAGAAAGCTCCTCTCCCCTCTTTCTGTACCAGGAACGTCGCATTCCCTGGTACACTCAACACCTTCGGCAAGTCCCAGGGCGTATTTTATTTCAGCAGCCTGAGTTAGTGCTCATGTTCTCCCAACTCAGACAGACAAAATCCAATCCTTCTCTCCAAAACAAAGTGACGATCGGTACTGATGTTCCACGTGAAAACCCGTGTCCCGGCCCCAAAAGTGGACAACGTTTGATAATGGAAGGGATCTACTCACGATCAGAACGTGATCCCGTCCCATGGTGATGACCGTCCGGTTTACAGTGCGAAGTAGCTGGACCATGATCTCTTGGATGTGGTAGTGGGTGAAGGCCTGCAACAGAGACATCGTGTGACAACCAGACACCATGCCAGCGCAGCCCTCCAAAGACCCGGATGACACTGGGCAGACACAGTGATCACCAACAGCACTGCCACCACCAGCACCAGCCCCGTCACCCTCATGGTCATCATTTGTCACTATCAGATCTCCACCCACTGACGTGGGCATTGTGCTCGGGCAGCTCCACTAGTCACCTTGAGTAGTTAGTGAGGAGGAGCATACTTATTATTAGGCTTGAAGATCAGGGACCTTGCAAGAACCAGCTATATGACGCTGCCCGAGTTACGTGACTTCTTTAAACCTTGGCTTGACCTAACCTGGAATAAGGAGGGAAATCAGTGCAGGGAATTGGTTAGACAGTGTTGGAGAAGCTGAGGTGCCAACAGAAGGAAGTCACTGTCAACCTAGGCTGCAGGGACTACTGGGAGACAGTGTTCCTGGAACCCGGGACTGGGTGGTGAGGTGGCACTGGGACCACTGGGGGAGCTCATGTAGCTGAAGTCACACTGTCCACATTGGGGTCAAAATCCATGGTGTAGGGGTGTTACACACATGGGGTTCCACCCATTTCAAGTGCTTTCTGCGGGACTTGCTGACACTGGAGCTCTTGCTGTGGGTGAGCAAGAGTTGCAGGCATAGCCACCAGCACGGCTCCAGGCAGCTTCACCCCTGCATTCTTGTGAGGGTGGCCATGAGCACAAAGGAAGGCCTGGAATTTTAGGTGCAGAAGCACCAGGTCGGACTTTCAATGCTGTGCAGCCTCACTTAGCACGTAACCCTCCTGAGCCTTGACTTCCTCTTCAACAAAACATGGAAGGTTGTCTTGAGGCCCATATGAACATCAAAGTGATATATGCAATTCTGAAAAGATACACAAGCCCAGTTCCTCTGCAGGAGATTCTGTAGGTCTAAAATGGAGACTGATCATTAGCCATTTCTGGATTTTAGGCACTTCATTCTGATGGCTAAGAACCATAGGCACAGGCACTGGAGATGGAGGCTTGCGTTTGGCAAGGGCTGTGTCTCCAGAACCAGCCAGAGCCTGACCTAGCAGGTGGATGACCACCCACTCCTCCATGAGCAGCCTCTGTTGCATGCAACTCAGCTGCACTTTCGTCTCCTTTGAACCAATGGAAGGAAACAGACTCACAGTTGGAAGAGGATGAGAAGAAGAGAGATGTATTCATTATTTAGAATATCCTCGCCTCCCAACATCTACAGATGAATCACCTGAGCTTACTTTCTCTTTCTGCATCAAATTCATTTTTTTGGCTCTTTGACTAATCCTCCATTTTCCAGTCCATGGAGCCACCAGCAGACCCTCTGCCAAAAGCTTCCGCCAGAGCACATATTTTGCAGCAGGAGTTCTTGTGCTCGATCAATGCTGCGAGACCTCAGTCTTTCTCTTGCCTTGATCTCACCACCCAGCTCTTTCCCTTCCTAAGGCTCAGGGTGGGAAGGAGAGCACATCTCTGTATTTCTGGCCTGAAGGCAAACCCCTCTCTAGACCTCCTTCTTTATTTGTTCACACCTTTTGATGAGTTATAATATTCTCTTTCTTGTATTATATATTATGATTTATATTACCTAAATGAGGAAACAGAAGCCCAGAGGGGTTAACCAACTTGCCCAGTGTCACCCAGAAAGGAAGTCAAGGAAGAAGGATTGAAATCCAGCAGTCTAGCTCCAGAGTCTGTTCCTTTCCCAAACTCACCAGGCAGACTGGAATATGATCGAACATCCCTGGTTGCTACTTTGGGGCTTCATTAGCCTCCTTCCATCTGTCAAGATGGACAGACCTGTCTTCAACGGGGCCAAATTCTAATTCCTTTGGTGACTTTTGATCATTTCCCTCTTTTTCAGAAAGTCTTTGGGGCCCTGTAGTCATGGCTCCTTTATCTTCCCTATATTCCTTTGCAATTTCATCAAATTATATAATGGCTTCAATTTGATGTAATTTTTTTCCAGGATTACATCTCTTCCCTTACCAAAAGAGATATTAAAACCCCCCTTTCCTCTTGAACTCCTGCTCCTTGCTTCTTTTAAATCACCACTTCTTCTTAGTCCAAAGAGGGGCAATTAAACTGCTCAGGAAATTTGGTACTTAGAAGTGGGAAAGCATCCATGTCAATTCATTTCACTCTGAAAGTTCCCGATATAGAAGAGGGTGAGCAAAGTGTTTTAAGATCAGACAGATGTGAATTCGAATCCCAACTCCTCTAATTTGAGCTGGGCGACCTTGAGCAAATTGCTTTTCTTCTCTAACTGAGTTTCAGTTTCTGCGTTTATAAAATGTGGGCACCACTAGAAAGCTCAAGGTTATTGGTTTAAAGAAAAGAGGGCAATGCAGGGAAAGCCCCCAATAGCAAGAGCTGGGCCCAGCTAGCCTCAGGAAGGGTCAGCATCAGCAGCCGGCTGGGCCTGCAGATCCCCAACACAGGATAAAGTGCAGCTCAGGGCCCGGCATACAATCAACTGTGGGTATTACGGAGATGTCACCCAAAGAACGTACAGCATATATGCAAATGGAAAACTTTCAAGATGATAAACCTGTGCCCAGCAGGAGAAGAGCAGTTACAAATCACCCACTGTTAATTGCACCAGCGTGAGGCAAGTGGGAGAAACTCCTGGGAAGTGTCTTCAGGGCCCCAACTAAATGGTGGCTTGTAATTGAAATGACAAAATCAGTCTTCCCGTTATGGCCGCAGCAAAGGAATTAATCCACCCAACCTAAACACGCTGCAAATTGCAGCAATCTTTTTCTTTTAATAATTACAGGCTATAGTCTCTGGAAGGGGCTTGCAGGCTCATGCCTGAGCCTCATCCACAAGTACCACAGCAAGAAAGCTTGCAGTGGGCAGGTAGGGGGTTGGGGTGGAATCAAGCCAGCCCGGTGTCTTCTTGGCACCCTAAGCCCTGGAATTTTCTAGAATACAATTCAAAGCCCCTGATTATAATATTTTCAGAATAATAACCAATGGCACCATGCGTGGAATGATTTTAAGTAATGATGCACAAGATTTCAAAACACTGAATCGAATTATATGAATGGTGTGGCCTTCGCTCTTGTCCTTGCCACCCTTCTGATGACAGGGGTAGAAAAATCTCCCTTTGGTGTGGACATGTCTCTAATGCCTCTTTAGTTCATGCAAAATCCCCTTTGGGGAGATGAGGTACTGGGGATGGAACCCAGGGTCTCACACGACAAAACCCCTCTTTTAACAGAGAGGGAAGCTCTCAGAGGGGAGCAGGCAGTGGGTACACAGCATCTAGTTAGAACCTAGTAGCACTGATTTGTTTTCTTAATTTTTTTAAGTTATTTATACTTTTGACAAGTGTGCAGGAAAAAGATCCAAAACTTGGAAATAAAGCAAAAAGAGAACTGCATGACATTTTAATGGAACATTTGTGACAGACCCCACCAAGGGACCTCTTGCTAACCATCCACAACTGGTTAGAAACCAGGAATGTTATAAATGGTTAGCTTGTAGCAAAATGTTGAAGTTTTATGTTTGTTTGATGGTTTGCCGAAGGCTGTCATTTTATTGCTCTGTATCCACTTTATCTTGGACCTAATGACAATGTGCAGAAGCATCTCCACTCCCGCGAAAAATGAAGACACTCAAATACCTTTAACCAGCTCATTTGCTATTCAGCCGGTTCCCTAGCTTGTTAAATCAAACTTGGGCTTGGGTCAGTGTCTAATTATATGAGATGATATTTTTAACAACTTGGGGATTCAACTTTTGTACAAGTAATTCTGACTATATACAAGCAATGATATAACATTTGATTTAACTTTATGAAAGATGTAAATATATATGGTTTTTAAAATGTATTCTCTGAGGTTCATTTAAAACAAATGAACAACAAATAAAACCTAGCAATCTCAGAAGCCCCCCTCCCCAGAGGAACTTATTTATATATTTCATTGTATGGCAGGTATTTTGATTTTAGGACCATGTCATCAATGCTTGTATTACTCCATTTCAAAACTTTTTTTTAAGTTAGTTCTGTTATCTATTAACTGTCTACCATGAAAGACAAGCATTTCAGCCTGTAATCCCAGTGGTCGTGAGGCTAAGGCAGGAGGATTATGAGTTCAAAGCCAGCCTCAGCAATTTAGCAAGACCCTAAGAAACTCAGTGAGACCCTGTCTCTAAATAAAATACAAAAAAGGGCTGGGAATGTGGCTCAGTGGTTGAGTGCCCCTGGGGTCAATCCCCAGTAACCATAAATAAACAGATGAATGAATGAATGAATGAATGAATGAATGAATAGAAGAAGCATTCCACTCCTTCCTCCTGACACCCATCAGGCATGCACGTCCATCCCATACAGCTATAGTATAACCCTGGTTTGATTGACACCTAGTATTAGTAAGATTCTGAATATGTAGATGCCATTCTCATCCAAGTGATAAAGTATGATGAATTTTCATCTCTTGCACAACTTTACACACACACACACACAAAGGAATTCAAAAAACTCTGAAACTCTTCTAGTTCTGAGTTGCTCTGTGCCCTTTTCCCATGACTCAGGATTGTCTCTTCTCCTAAATTTCAAAGTTCTCTCAGCCTATTTTTAAGTCTACTGACCTCCAGAACCCAGCTCCTCCCAGTGTCTTTTCTCTTATTTGCTTGCCTTCCCCCCACCTGGTGAGAGCGATTCCCCAGCTCTTCCTCCTTGAGGGGATGTCCTCATTGCAGTGTGGGTGACATGAAAGCTGACTGCCCACTATAAGCCTGCTTATCTGTGACCTGCACTGCAGGGTGATCCGGTTGGGACATTTAGCTGGAGAGACTCAAATACCAATATATGGCAAGGCTTCCTTCTTGGGCTTGGATTCCACCGACAGGAAATCTCCTGTTCCCTGCCCGAAGGGCCAAGTCCTGGCTACAGCATTCTGGGGGTGGAGTGGGAGGACAGGCCTGGAGATTTTAGTCTCCGCAGTTGTCTTAGGGATGGAACCTGGCTCTGCATTATGGAACCCCTGCTCTTGGTGATGTCTGGTGTCTCCAACTCCAGATACCCTCTTTTTATCTCTTATATAGAATAAACCTCCCATGACTCAGCTGCATGCAGTTAAACTGCTTCTAAGTCCCAAGGTTTCAATTCTGCAAGCATAACAATTAGTTCAGTTACCCCAAGTGATGTATTTGCTGCTTGATTTTTTAAAGAGGTTCTACTTCGGTGACTATGGGACAAAACAGGTTGACTGACTGACTTCAACAGCTCCTCCCCTTCTTCACCCCCACCTGCATGGGCACTGGGTCCTACTCCTTCCAGAATCTTCTGGGGAATCTGCTTTAGATTGAATGGGTTCTCAGCCATTTCCACTGCTGACTCACAAATCGCTTTCCTTAGGTCTACTAAGTAATTTAGTAATTTTCACATGATTTCTAATTTTTTTTTTTTTTTTTTTGAACAAGGGATTGAACTCAGGAGCACTCGGCCACTGAGCCACATCCCCAGTCCTATTTTGTAATTTTTATTTAGAGGCAGGGTCTCACTGAGTTGCTTAGCACCTTGCCCATGCTGAGGCTGGCTTTGAACCCACGATTCTCCTGCCTCAGCCTCCCAAGCCGCTGGGATTACAGGCGTGCGCCACTGCGCCTGGCTCTAAATGTCCTTTAAAAACCAACCCTTTACTTCTTTTTCCAGTAGGTTTTCAAGAGGGAGCAAAAGATGTGCCTATCCATACTATCTTTATGGGAAATTCTATCCCAGGTTTTCATGTTTAACTATCTAAGAGTTGAAGTTTTGATTTAAAATAGCAAAAGCACATGGGACAATGATAAATAATAAAAGCAAAGTGACTGATTAATGCAAATGTCTATGGTTTTGAAAAGAGGGTTGGTGCAACTCCTACGTATGGAAAGAAAAATGAGTTTGAGGAAGGGTTTATATAAGGTCAGGTGACCAGTGACATGTGACAGGCAATGTCAGAACTAGAATAAAAACCCAGTTCTGCTGAGTGGCCTGGGGCTGACTGTGTCCTTGCTCCAGCATGCAGGCCACCAAGGCCCTGGGCTAAAGCCCAGGAGAAGCCACCTTCTCCAACTGCTTCTGCACTGGGCCTTTTCCACCCTAAGATGAAGGTCACAAGGTCACATCTACAGCACTGAACCCAAAGGCCTGTTTTATTTAATGAAAAGAGAAATCATGCATATTCTGACCATGAACATGGCTGCGATCCACAGCCACTGCTCTTCCCTCTGCTTTGTGCTCCACACAAGGGGTATTTTCAATTTCTTTCTTATCTCGAAGGCACTGCAAACACTCACTGAGAAGGAAAATATCTAACTTGGAATAGATAGCAGCAGCTCTCATCTAAAGCAGGCACGTTCTCTTCCTTTGGTCCCTAGAGATAATGCGATTTTTCATGAGCTCTGGGTTTAGTGTCTCACTCCTTCCCTCCTATTTGAACTAGTTTCTGTCCTGAAAGACTTCACTGGACCAGCACATCATACTGTAGAGCAGGTTGAAGAGGTGGCCAAGGACAGAGGTCATTCAGTGCTGCAGGGGCAGGGATGGCAGAGGTCAGGCAAGGTATGCCACATCCCACTTCCCTGGCTCTCCTCCTCGCCATTGCCCACGCAGGATGTGGGCAGTGCCTGCACTTGACCCTGAGCAACCTGACTCTGCACCAGCAACCTTCTCTGGGAGGAGAGAGCTGGATCGGCTGACAAAAGATGGGATAAAAGGAAAAGATGTAGCTCCAATCCTGCCTCTGCTGCCCCTGGCACGGTCTGAGGTCTTGGATGCTAAGCTCCATGCAAGAAGACTGGCCATCTTATAATCTCATTCAACTTTTGCTAAAGCCCCGGATATGGAATAAGAGGACTGGAGTGGTTTAGGGTAGTAACTTGCCCAGGAATGATCAGTCCCAAGTTGCTGATCCTAAACCCAAGTGCAGTTCTGCCTAACTCTGGGCTCTTTCCACATGTGAAGCATGGTGCTGCCGGAAGACTGGTATCTTAGGATCAACTGGTATCCCTGGTCAACTGTTTTCAGTACTATGAAAATGAAAAGAAAAAAAAAAGAGAGAAAGAGGAGGAGGAGGAAGAGGAGGAAGGAGAGGGAGAGGGAGAGAGAAAGAAAGGGAAGGAAGGAAGGAAGGAAGGAAGGAAGGAAGGAAGGAAGGAAGGAAGGAAGGAGAAAGAAAGAAAGAAAGAAAGAAAGAAAGAAAGAAAGAAAGAAAGA